>JZKD02S2385249.1:700639-712723 GCA_000966675.3 Picea glauca
CCCTACGTTAAAGGGAATATTTAATAGAGGATAAGTCTATTAATAACGAACTAAATGAAAAGATAAGGGAAATTAATGTATGGATAAGGGGTTGGTGAGGAGTAATGGAAGGTGCAAGGGCGGTGAAAGGAGGATAAGGGAAGGAGAAGGACCGGGGGAAGAGGATTATTCATTTTTGGTTGGTATTTCATTCAGGAGTGGAGGAAGGGAAATTTTGGGGGAAGCATTGGGGAAGAGTGAATTAACAGTGGTAACAGTGGGATTTACCGTGCACACCGTGGCTGAGGGGTTTTGGGCTCGGAGGGCTAGGACGTCTGTAGATGTCCTAGGGCCAGGCGTACTGGTCGGCAGGGTGGTGGTTTTGGGGTGTTCAAGCGAAGGTTCAAGCGAGGATTCAAGCTCAGCATCAGTGACAGGTATGTTCAAAAATTGTGAAGTGTTTACTTAAATTTAATATTTTTTTTTTACCAAATTTCATTTACGCAAGTATGCACATAGCTTTGCAAATTATGAAAAATTTTACTTCTTAAGAGCTTGCTGAAATTAAGTAAATTGGTACAGAAATTAACTAAATTAGTAGATATTTAGTCTCTTTTCAATTCTGGGTACTACAGTTCTCTGTAATTTTTTAGATCCACCAGTAATACAAATGAATTGGTGCTCAATATTCTTGCGTCTGAACATTGGTGATGTTTTTCTTGCTATGTTAATGTTTTCTTACTTTGTTATCACCTTGTTTTCTAATTCCAACTATTAAAAGGAAGTTAAAGAACATAATTTACCTCAGGTACTCTATATCTGGCCTTTTATCAGTCTTCATGTTATTCTTCTGATTTTGAGTTAAATAAATTCTTGAATGCTTCTTTACTTAAATGAACATCTCATCTGTTCTATCTTTCCATCACATTTTATCTTAATCGATCCAGTATCTTGGATATATCACCCCGTGAATAAGCCCTTTAAAAGATGTTTATCTGACCTTAAGCTTTGACACAGACCCCATAGCCCAATGGGATTCTAAAGCAATCATTCATCCAAACACCTCAAATAAAAAACAAACCCTGTTCTGCATAACTAGCCTAATATCCTATTTCAAACAAATCTAAATTTGACAGAGAGATCCCTCTCTGGGTCTCGGAGGGCTAGATCCCTGACTCAAAGCGATTTTGATGTTGCCTCGGTGACTGCCTCTATAGCCTTGGGAAAATTATAGAGTGCTAACAAAAGGGTCACAAAAATACGAAGGACACTAGAAAGTGGTGTGATTTCCACAAAATCCCCTGGAACAACAACGATGAATGTCTCTCAAAATAGTCATTGGTGGTATAGATCAAAGAAAAAGATTTGATTCCAGATTCAGAATTTGATTCAGAAAACATTGGAAGAAGACAGATCATCGACGAAATTCTCACTACTACTGTCGCGACCGCAACAATTCAACCAAAACAATGAGCATATCCTGAAGAGGGGGAACACCTCTTCCATTAACAGATGTGGGTGAAGGGGACCTCATTGCATTTCATTGTTGTTAGAGAAATCTAGAAGAACTGCATATCAACATAGGTTGTCAAATAGTTGGGATTATCAATAACACCACACCTATATCCATACAACATCAGGTGGCTTCACTAGGGAAGAGACCTTTGTGTTATCCAAAAGTGTTGATTTTCATATGACATAGAACCCTTCAAGGATGAGGTATTATGTGATGTTTCCCCACTCAATGTATGTGGTTTACTTTTGGTCCAACCATATATGTGGAAGTGCCATACTATTTTTGAGTCTCAACCCCATAAAATCATTTTTACTCTTGGGGTTATCTCTACAGGATACCAAAGGTAGTTCCAACTACTATCCCACCTAAAAATTATCACAAGGTAGTATCTCATACTAAAAAAATCATCTTCTTCACAGTCTGTTCAAAATGTAAACATAAGAACACCACAACCACTGCAGCCTCAGTCCAAGCACCTTCTATCCAACAAAAGCAGGTCAACAAGATTGAATCAAAGCGCAAGGATTCCTTATACACATGGTCATATCATGTAACTGGACTGGTTAAAAAGGTCCAACCCTTCTAGCCACAAGTCCATGAAAACCTTGAACAAGCTAAGCATTGCAACTTCTCCAAGGAAAGTAGCTCATCAAGATGCAAATTCAACAAATGTTTTTCCCTCTCCCTCGGACACTCAAAGAAATGGATACCATTCCAACTGGTGGATATCTAAGGAGTGAGGATTGATACAAGTGGATATTAGTGGCCACCCACCTATTCCAACTGGCACAAAATAGTCTTCTGGCAATTTGCTATTTTAAGCAGTTTTTCAGTTCCTAAACTTTCGAGGCCATTTTGAGGGCCTAAATGATTGTTTTTTTGGATCAAGCACCTCAATGAGAGAATAAGTCTTTGATTGAGCCCCCAAAATGAATCTCCTTGATGATACATTTCCAACGAGCTATCGTGCACCCCCAAAAAATATCGTATGCCAAAGTTACGCCCCATGGAAGTTGATACACCAAACTACCCAAAATGGGGTCCACAAAACTGTTGGTTTTTCATCTTCTGGGGTTAGAGTTTTGTATTTTATTTATGTTAAAAATGCCTTTGGATCCTCATTGTAACAATCATATTCTTGCGAATGAGTGTAGTTGTCACATATATTCTTAGAGATAAGTTGCCACCATTCTAGCGAGTTCATTCACTCTGTATTTTACAGTTCTGTACATTTCACTCATTAATAGAAATTGTATATTGTTGTATATCTATGGATGTTTTTATATAGATATCATATATCTTTGTTATATTTTTGTATCTCTTGCAATATCTCGACATATTTCCTTATTATGTCTCCTCTCTCATTTTTTGTTGAAAATAATCTGAATCAGTGGTATCAGAGCAGGTTGCTCTTGATCATTTTTTCAGTGCATATCCCCGATGAGTTTCAAGTATAACAAGTTGTGTCTCGAGCTTGTCTCTCTTGATGAGAATCACTCTTGCATGCTGATCTAGGGGATCAAAATATGCTCAAGCAAAAGTTATCGAAATTGCTCGAAAAAAATTTCATTTTGCATATCTCGTTCTCATGATCCCAAAACAACTTGAATGGGATCAAACAAACATCGTATGCGAGAGATATCACATTATGTCCACTTTTCCAAACAAGCAAAAAAAGTGTTGATTGTACAGTCCATATAGTTTGACTGTGCATACCATACTACTGATGTGGCAGGGGGACCATAATGGTGACATGGCAAGGTATTGATTTGGAAGCTGTTGTGGCAATGGTTTACATGGATGAATTGATGGTCGACACATGGAATATTGGTGGTTGAATGTGAAGGTGTCAGGTGGCCCAACAAGGGGTCACCACATGGCACCTTGTCGTTGGTTGGTGTAATTTTTTTGTTGGAGTCCATGGGGGTCGAACCCAAGACCTACGCTAGTGGTATATTCTTGGTAGAGGCCAGGATATCATCCTGCCTGCATAGTGTTTCTTAACCTCTATGTTGTTAACTACTATTTAAAGTTACACTAAACTTCACACCAGAGGAAAAAGGGCCAGAGCTTAGTGCCAACCCTTAGTCATTACACCTTACCACCTTTCCACATGACCAGTGGTGTGGTAAACACCAACATATATCAGAGAGGTGCGTGACTGAAGGTTGACACCAAGACACATGGGCCATGCAACCAACACCTCCATCGGTTTAGGTTCTATGCCCCCTAACGATGCACCAATTTTTCCTGACTTGCGAAATGGTGCATGGTGCTAGGTTTTGGCATGGGAAATGGACATGAGGGGATTATTCACAAACAGGTGTGATTTGGAGGACCAAAGACAACAAGCTTGAAGGAAAAACTTGAAAGAAGAGTATTTTCTTCATTTTTTGGCCAAACCAGGTGCAGGAAGAACCCAACTAGGGGTTTTTGAATGTTCTAGATCCATTGGAGCCATCTATTTGGAATTTTGAGCATTCTAAAGCACCTTTTAACACTTTGAGCATATAATGAAAATGATCCATTGGAAGCTAGACCAGGAGATGTGGCCCAAGAGAGGGGTGAACTCCTTTATCATTTTGTTGTGTTATGTGCTTGTTTATATGGTTGTTTATTGTCATTTGTGTTGTTCATTTTAAGTGTGAAACTCAATATTTTATGTGCATGCAACTTGATTCTATTTCCAAGAACATACGAATTACACTTGCAATTTTAAAGATACACTTGACCCTTTTTCATATTCAGATCAAGTTGGTATCAGAGAAAAGGTTTTTGAAGGTTTGATTGTTTGCAAGTGTTTGTTTTTTGATGCTTACAAGGTTGAAGCTCACAAGAGGAGAAGGTCAATTTGTAGAGCCAATTTCTTAACTTTTAAGAAGGAGAGCTAGACAATCACCTCAAGCTTCAAGGAGGCATTCACCAAGTATGGCTCATGAGGAGAGTCATGAAACTCTTACATTAGAAGATGAAGCTTTTAGAAAATCTTTTTATGATATGACATGAATGGTGAAAGTTTTATTTGAAGAAATAAATGCAAGGTTGCAAGGTGAAATATCAAATCCTCCAAGAGGTAATGAAGATAGTGGTGATAAAAATCTAAAAGGAAATGGAGGGAATGGTGATATTCCACCTCCTTCACCTCCTTCTTCCACTTATTCTACCATTTCACAACCACCTCCAAATTCTCCAAAAAAACATGGTAAAATTCCTCCACGAACTCCTTTGCTTAAGCTTTATATTAAGTTTAAATTGCCTATGTACAATGGAGAGGTAAATGTTGAGAAATTGGATAACTGAATTCATCAAATTGAAGTGTATTGTAGGATACAAAGAATCAAAGATGATGAAACTAATATTCAACTTGCTTCTCTTAGATTGGAAAGTGCAACTCTCATTTGGTGGGAAGCCAAAACTCAAGAGGACATGAAGAAACATGATAAAGTTTTATCCTATTGGAATGATTTTATTGTTGCACTTAAAAGGAAATTTTATCCATTAGTATACATGTATAAAGCTATTATGGATTGGAAAAATTTTAGACAAGCTAAAGGGAAAGTGTGGAAAGCTACAATCAAGAATTTAGAAGAAGAGATTTTATTTTGGGTATAGATTTATCTTCTCAAGAAAATTTATTCAAATACATTAGAGGATTGCATAGCTACTTGAGACACACAATACTTCTGTTTAACCCTACAAATCTATATGAAGTTTGTGTACAGGAAATTCATTTGGAAGGAAGAGGGAGCAATGAACCTCAAGAGGGCATAAGGAATCCATTTTATAATGGAGACAAAGGAAAGAAGAAATTCAAAGGGAATGGAAAGAAAAATGCTTTAGTTAGGAAAGAGGGAGAAAAAATTACATGTAAACATTGTTCAAAAGATGGCCATGATGAAGACCATTATTGGAAACTTCTTTTTGAAAAGAGACCCAAAAAGTTCAACATCAAAACTAAACCAAAGATTGATGCAACTACACAACATGACTTAGGTTTTGATTCGGGAGATGAAACAAAAATTACAACCATGGGTTTTCAAGGTAAGAATTCTATTGCAAGTACTAGTTCTTCATGTAGTAGTAGCCTCAATGAAACTCAACATGAAAAAGAAAAAATAAAATGTTTCCACATAAGGGTTATTTCAAAGCATACCAAGATAGATACTCTTTTTGATACTGGATCTCGAGCAAACCTCATATTTGAAGACACTGTCAAGAAATTAAAATTGGAAACTACTCCTCATCCTAAACCATACACTCTAGGTTGGATATGTGATAATGCCAAATTGCATGTGGCAAGAAGATGTAAACTTATATTTACCATCACTGCAAAGTTTATAGATGAGGTAGAGCTTGATGTTATTCCATTGGATATTTGTGGTATTGTGTTGGGAAGCCCATACTTATATGATAGGAGAGCCATCTTTCATCATCATGAGAAAAAAATATCATTTTTTAGAAAATGGAGTTGAGAAAATTGTTACAGCACATACAAAGAAGTTGAATTTGTCACTTGTAAATGCTAGACAAATGAAGAGATTAGTCAATGCTAGTAAGAACTTTGTACTCTTGATGATCAAACCCAAAGACAATGTTGAAAAAAAAGATTTCCAAGGTTGTGATGCAAAGTTAAAATATGATTTATATGAGGTTGCTAACCAATATGATGAGATGTTTCAGGAACCAAAAGGATTTCCTCCTAAATGAGGTATCCAACATAAGATTCAATTGCAATAAGATTGTCCTCTTCCAAACATTGGTATGTATAAGATATTAGTCATGGAGAATGATGAAATTAAAAAACAAATCAAAGAGTTTCTTCAAAAAGGGGTTAGCATGTGACGCAACATCCCTCGCCTCAACAGGCTCTACGTGACCTCCCGGTCTTAGGATCATTCTCTTTTCACCCCAAGCCAAAGTGGCTTCTTTAGTTCCCTGCTGGAACTTTCATAATTCAATCCACAGGTCCTTCGCGAAACCTCACTCTCCACAATGTGCACCCAGCGTGAGTCTTCACTCTTCGGCCAAGCCAAGAAATGATATTTTGGGTTTCATGATTTCACGAACCCTAGCATCGATTTCTTTGGCTCCTCGATCCTCCGAAACCCAATCTGTCGAAATGCCGAATGCCAAAATCAACTTTAACAACAATTATCCCTAGACCACATCTCATCCATGTGACTGCTTCCTTTGTGATCATATCCTAACTCCGAAGGTATGTCACGTTTTGAGACTTCGGGACTTTTGATGTCAAGTGCCTGACTCCTGCTCCTAAGAACAGCCGAAAAGCCAATCCCCAAAATACCTAAATTTGTGACCACAACCCCACTTCTACAATATGCAGCGTTTCACGACTTCGAGGATTTCCAGCAAAAAACACCCCAGACCTCTTGGTCTTGGGATTTTCGGAAAGATGAATCCTGAAATGCCGAAAGATATGGCCGCCTCTTTCGTGACTAGTCCTCCTGTTTGGACGGTCCCAAGACTCTCGGTGTTTTGGGACTTGCAACCCCAACGAAACTGATCCCTGGTCCTTCGAACTCCCGGTATTCAAACTTTCGATAGCTCCTTGATCACTACCATGCATCCTCCACAGATGGATGACCCTAATAGCTTCGGGACTTCACAAGTTACGAAGTCAAAAGACTTCCCTGTTCTGCTCTTCAATGCCCAAATCCCCGAAATACGAGGATCTTGTGACACACGTCCTTCGTAGATGGAAGACTCTTATGTCTTTGGGACTTCACGGATCGAGAGATCATGATGCAACGATTCCACGACCTCTCGATGCTCTGATCCCCAAACTCCGAAATTATGATGTGTTCATTGTTTTGGGACATCGCAGGTTCTCTCCTCTGCATACGAGGGTTAAACCTCATACTCCTTTCAACAGATCCAAGGGCTGTGTTAGGACCACACAATGTACCTTTTTTCCCACACTTTTTGCCACCATTACATTATTGTTTCACTCACATTTGAACTCATATTATCACTTTACCCTATCTTTCCAAATGTATACAACGTCTCTTCTCTTTACTATATGTTTAATCTGTTTTGCATATAATTTTACATTACTCTCGTACTTAACCATTGATCAGAAATGTATAAGTGCTGAAATAGTTCGAACTGCAGGTTAGCATCAAGGCTCGTTGCTGAAACAGTTAAAGCATGCAAACCTCTGTAGCTGAAATAGTCTATGGACTACGATGTTGAAACAACAACTCACACAGAAAAAGTTGTTACACTCTTCGTGGTCTACAATGCTGAAAAAACAACGGCTACACTCTCCGTGGTCAACAATGCTAAAACAACAACTCACACAGAAGAAGTTGTTACACAGTCTGTGGGCAATGATGTTGAAACAACAACTCATACAGAAGAAGTTGTTACATAGTCCACGGTCTACGATGCTGAAACAAAAACACAAAATTGTTACATTGACCATGACAGCCATACCTTGAGCTAGCATTGACCATCGCTGCTACCTGAGACCAAGTTGTTGAAACACTCAGGACGCAAATCCCATGGATGAAACAACCCGTGATTTGCGATGCTGAAACAACATACAACAACAGTAACAAGAAGACAAATAAAGAAGATGTTACTCCAACCGCAACAACAACACCTCACTCAGCACTTGTAATAGCATTATGTTACAAGAGACTAGGATACGCTATTCTGGTATAGAAATCGGATCTGACTAAGAATAGGATTGAGATGTGCAAATGTAATTTGATGATCAAATTTTATTGAGGGGATTCTCCTCTTTAAATAAGAGGAAATCATCTTCAGAGAGGACCTTTTGTTTTTGTACTAAGAAAGGATTTACAGAGAGGGACGTGTTTTACTTCAGATTGTATTGTAATACAATTGACAGATGAATAAAAGATTGTTCTGAGCATTCCTCTCTAGTTCCTTTTGTTCCAGGGGAATCTTGTGAGAAGGGAGGGCCCACCTTCTTCACAATATTCACCCATTAGCTTTGTAGAGTGTTAGTGTTATTTCTATTTATGCCTTGATTAAATTCTGTTTTGCTGAAACACTACTTTATTGAACTTTGTTTTGCTGAAACACTACTTTACTGAACTCTGTCTTGCTGAAACTCTACTTTACCAATTGTTACATTGTTTTCATATGATTCATGCTTGGGTAACTATTAATCATTCTAGTTAGCAATCCCGCTTGGTGAATTTATGAAAGATTGATAGTCAGGGACAGGTGCTGAAGGTTCCTGCTTCGGGAATAGGGTCTTGTTCTCTGTTAGAGATAGTTAGCCTTCAGTGCATGTCAATTATTTTAATGAGTTCATGAAAGTGTGTTAATCAGAAACAGGTGCTGAAGTTTCCTTCTTAGGAAATAGGGTCCTGTTCTCTGTTAAGAGTTAGTTAACCTTCAGTGTGTGACAATTGTTTCAGTTAAGCAATGAGTTCATGAAGTGTGATGATCAGAAATGGGTGCTGAAGATTCCTTCTTTGGGAATAGGGTCCTATTCTCTGGTTATAGAATAGTGGTCTTTCCTTTTGCAGTGTCTTGAAGAATTTCTTTTCCAGTCTGTTATTTCTTTAATGTAATCCAGGATTCTTTGGACAATTATTTCTTTAAACATTGAACTCTGCAATAGGTAGATTGCTTTCCTATAATTCAAGTTAGAACTTCAGTTTGTTCAAGGCAAAGTGTGATCAATATGTTTTTACTAAAACTCTAGGTTTCTTTTGAGATTGAGCATATATAGTGTGTGGCTACCTTTGAAATAAATAGACTTCCCTGGGTTGACAATTTATGTAGCACTTGATTGTTTAGTTAAGCAATTATAGTGACCAACATTTTGGCGTCGTTGCTGGGGAAGGTAATTATAGATTTCAAAAGCACTTATGATTTTTCAGATACAAAGATTGCATGAGAGGATGCAGAGACCCCAAAGACACTGACCCTATAGGTGGTAGGGGCAGAGGAAGAGGAGGAAGAAAGACTTATATTGATGAGATTATATCAAAGTCTGAATCTGCTGCTCAACGACCAAACTCTCGGAAACCAAAATCCAAACCTTCATTTCATGTAAATTTTGAGATGGGGAAAGAAGTTTGGAGTCCTGAGACAGTCTAGAAACTAGTAGGAAACATTGAGGATAGAGAAAGCGCAGTAGGGGGGAAGACAGAAGAAAACATGGATGAGTACAATGAAGAATTGCATCATAAAGAACAGGCAAGTCTTGAAGGAGAGGTAAATGATGAAAACTCTTTCTCCACATTAGGATTTTCTATTGGTGATCTTCCTAGAGGGGTAGACCCCATGAAGAAAATTCCACTCTCAGCACTACCTAAATTTCATGGTTTGTCTTCAAAAATTCCTGATGAATTCCTTTTTGAGTTTGATATACTATGCAAAAGTTATGATTACATTTCCAATGCTCAAAAATTAAAACTATTTCCAGCAACATTGAAAGGAAATGCACTAAGATGGTTCATGAGTCTTGGAGGCCATGTAATCACAACATGGGACCAAATGAAACAAAAATTCCTGAATAAGTACCAGGACTATTGTCGAACAAGAGAAAAAAGGGAGGAACTATTTAAGATGATGCAGAAAGAGGATGAAAATCTGGAGGACTTTGTAGAAAGGCTACAGTATAATATACAAAGATCCAGTCACCCCAATGTAAGTAAATATATTCTTAAAACCATATTATTAAAATGAGCAAGGGATGACTGTCTGGATATGTTGAATATGCTTGGAAAAGGGGACATATCTAAGGAATCATACGATGAAATTGTTAACTTATGCAAAAGATGTTCAAGAGGAGCTTCAAGAAATAGATCAAACATCAGGGACACCACATTTTCAAGAGTCCAAAAATCAGCCAGTGGGGGAGAAACAAGAGCCGAGATAGGTAATTTACTTGAAGGTTTCAAAACTGAAATGTTAATCTCTTTTTCCTCACAAATTGACACCTTGCAGATTCAAAAGAAGCAAGCAGAAGTAAAAGCATCCCTGTCCATCTTTTGTTCTAAATGCAAAGACATGCACCCGCGAAGGGAATGTCCATTGGACAAAAAGTCAATCTGCACCATCTATGATAAATATCATGAGACTCAACAATGTCCTTCTCTACCAGGAATCAAGGCAGCATTACAACCAACTGATGAAGAAGCTGAAGCTATCTATCTGCTGACACAGAGAAGACAATGGCAACCGTGGGGACAAGGTATGAATCCTAACATGCCATTTACATCTTCTAATCGTTGGAATAACTATCCTTCTTTCAATCAAATGAGTTACCCTCCCTATAATCAAATGCAATATCCAAATCAAATGAATTACCCACCCATGCAACAAACTAACCCACCCTTTGTTGATCCATCAATGTGGACTCCTTAGCCTCCACAACAACAACAACCATATCAGAACCAATGGAATCCAAATTGGAGAGGATAACAACTCCCCTTCCCAAATCAATTACCTCAATCATAATTTCTACAACCACTCTCCTTACCATCAGGTACTCCACCAAACAATCAAAAGGTGAGACCCCAGCTACCTGTACAACCCAACCCTAACCCCAATAATAAAGCTGTGCAGTGCGTTGATATTCATAACCAGCCTACATTTTCTCTTCTCCCTGCGCAATGCAACAATATTCACCTACGATCTGGGAGAATAGTAGAACCTATCATAGCTGATGTTACCTCTTCTGATAAAGAGGAAACAAAAGAGCATGATATACCTGAAGAGGTACAATCATCCTCTAACAATGTTACTGAAACAACAAAACCACCATTTCCTGAGCGTTTAGCTTTAACTAAAATGCCTGAGCGACCTACTTTCAATCTTCTATGGGAATTACAAAATCTTTATGTCAAAATTCCTCTGCTACAAGCACTTCGAGATGTACCAATTTATGCCAGGACTATGTGAGACATTTGTGTTAAGAAACCTGGTAGGAAAATTAAGGATCCCCTCATAGTCCATGTTATGGGTGACTTTTTTGCACTAATGTCAGGTAAAGCCCCCCAGTTAAATATGGTGATCCTGGCCACCCTACCATCTCAGTACAAATTGGAAAAATGATAATCCCTTGAGTCCTGGTAGACTTAGGTGCCGCTATTAATATTATGACTCTGGAAACCTCACAACTGTTACAATTGTAAAATGAAACTAGAGACACCCCAGCTATCCTAGAATTAGCTGACTGATCCACAATTAAACCAGAGGGAGTCATTGAAGACCTAATTATCTTAGTGGAATCCTGGAACTATCCAGCTGACTTTGTGGTACTAAAACCTAAAACAAAGTTGGGGGGCCACCCTCTAATTTTGGGCAGGCCTTGGCTAGCCACAACAGATGCTTTCATCAGTTGTCAATCAGGTTCAATGACAATTTCCAACGGTTACAAAACTAAACAGCTTACCCTCTACCCTCATGCTACACCCCTGATTAGTAATGATAATTCGGTATGGGTAGACTTTGATGATCAACATACTCAACCCATTTTGACTATCGGACAAGCTCTAAGCCTTAAAGACAACACCGAGGATGAAGTAATTAATAATTTTATTTGTGAACCCTCCTCCATGACTCCAGAAACTCACAAC
>JZKD02S2385249.1:716622-739599 GCA_000966675.3 Picea glauca
AGACTCTCATTACCTCTTTTTAGAGGGGGCTCCTACCCCTCATTGCAATTAATTCTTTTTAAGTTAATTTCTTTAGTATTAGATTAGATTTCATTTACTAATAATCCTTGTCAAGAAATACCATGTTACAATCGATTTTTGCAGATTCCCGATCAAAGCACAGGCCCACTAAGAAAGGATGATCTTACTTCAAGAAGAGGCAAGCTTTCCCATTACTAAAACACCACTGTTAAACAACTCTTTGCTCTTTCTTCATTGCTGAAACACCACTGTTCAACAACTTTTTGATTTTCCCCATTGCTGAAACACCACTGTCAGCAACCTCACACCATTTTTCCCCATCACTGTTCAACAACCTTTCACCATTTTCCCCATTGCTGAAACACCACTGTCAGCAACCTCACACCATTTTCCCCCATCACTATTCAACAACCTTTCACCATTTTTCCCATTGCTGAAACACCACTATTAGCAACCTCACACCATTTTCCCCCATCACTGTTCAACAACCTTTCACCATTTTCCCCATTGTTGAAACACCACTGTCAGCAACCTCACACCATTTTCCCCCATCACTGTTCAGCAACCTTTCAACATTTTCCCCATTGCTGAAACACCACTCAGCAACCTCACACCATTTTCCCCCATCACTGTTCAGCAACCTTTCACCATTTTCCCCATTGTTGAAACACCATTGTCAGCAACTTCTCGCCATTTTCTCCCATTGCTGAAACACCACTATTCAACAGTTATTCACATTTCTCCATTGACGAAACAACACTGTCCAGCAATTGTTTCTCCCTTCTTCCCATTGCTGAAACACCACTGTCAGCAACCTTTCGTCATTTTCCCATTGCCACGGCTCCGCAATTCTTCACATTTCCCCATTGCCGAAACACTACTATTCAACAGTTCTTCACATTTCCCCATTGATGAAACAACACCATCCAACAGTTATTTTGCCCTTCTTTCTATTGCTGAAACACCACTTCCTCAGCAATATTCTGCAACGTCACTCTTCAACAAGCATTTCTCTGTTCTTCCTACGGCTGAAACACCAACTTTTCGGCATTTCCTGTCAATAAGATTTTGCGCTCTCATACCACATTTTTTCCTTCCAGTCAACAAATCCTTGATACAATTCATCTAACAAATCAAAAGTCTCCGCCACGGCCACTATAGAACTATTACAGATAGGCATTATATTTTGTTTAAGTACAAATCAAAAGGTAAAGGCGAGTTATGTAAATTCTATGTAAATACAGTTAAGCTATAGTTAATGAGAAGATTCCAAATCATTATTGCCACTCGTATAAAATCATTATTAGCCGCACTTGCACGGGGGGGGGGATGAAATATCAAACTTTTATATCATCATTTCACATGAATTAACCACCGCCATTCCTATTTACCATCCTTTCATTTGTTTCACCACCATTTGCATGCCTTCACTCAAAAAACTTACTCTACACAGAAGTTGTTACTCGACCTTTTGACGGTGCATTTTACTGAGCTGTTAGCTATGGGAGGCTCTGTTATACGGTACGAACCTGCCATGATAGCCTTGTTAGAACTGTATCCAGAAGCCTATAAAAATTTTCTGCAGGCAGGATGGCTCGACTATTTTCAGAGACTCCAAGGGTATGATCAACAATAGGTTCTCCAATTTGCTCAAAATATCCAGGAAGACTATTCCATTGTTCAAGGGGTTTGGATTTCAGTTACAAAAGAGGATATAATGTAGGTTTTGGGTCTCCCTACCAATGGCCTTCGCCTGTTCAGTCGCAAACATGTCATCCTGAATGCTCAGCAGGATTTCCTCTTGCTAGGGGAACAAATTGAACCTAAAGGCTGGGGTGTCTGACTCAGCTCGTTGCCACCTCCATGGCCAGAAGTTGCAAAATTCATCAAACACTACCTTACCTGCGAAGTCCGATACCAGGTAGTCTACCAACATGATTTTGTCATGTTGTCTCATTTACGACATAATAGATTGGTGAACATTCCTTATTATTTGCTCAGTTGTTTTAAAAATATGTCGCACTACTGTAAAAAGGATAAGATCCCGCCCTTTCACTTACCCATCACCACCTCATTCAACTGCTTATCCAAAAGGGTTTTTCCCAACAAAACCTTCCACTAAACAACCCACCTATAGATCCCCAAGAAGCCGCTGAAATTCCTGAAAATCTTCAGGAACAACAACCACAAAACCCTCCAGATTTTCCAGAAATACCTAACAATCCACCTACAGACCCAGTCAGTCCAATTAACCCCCCTACCATACCAATCCCACCCCACACTCTACCAGAATCATCCACTCCTACCCTTCATATTATTAGCAATGATTCTGAGCCAAACAATTCTCCCTGTCCCATCATTGAGGAAAAACCCCCACGTAAACAAAAGAAAATTCCTTTCTTTCTGCCCTTTTAACAAAGAAAATGAACAAGGACCTCAACAAGGGAAGCCACTACTGCCACTTCCCTAAACCCCCAACCCATTCGACTAATACCCCGTACACCTCCAACCTCCCAAATGCTAGAATCTTTACCTATTCCACCCACGGGCACTGAAACACAAGAACCACATGCCCAGGGTGTTGTGACATCATCCATTTCAAATCAAGTAGCTAAAACACAAGAACCAACTACTCATCAAGTAGCTGAACCACAAGAACCAGCTACTCATCCAGTAGCTGAAACACAAGAACCAGTTACTCATTCAGTGGCTGAAACACAAGAACCAGTTACTCATTCAGTGGCTGAAACACAAGAACCAGTTACAAATGAAACAAAAGAACCAACTGCTGATATTGATATTGAGATACAAGAATCAGAGGTCCAGGGTGCTGCAACATTACTTTCCTTACATCAAGAAGCTAAAACACAAGAAGCAGTTGTTGATCCTGTAGCTTCTCCACAAGAACCAGCTAGTGCGGCTGTGACTGCTACACAAGAACCAGTCACTCCTCAACCAGAACCAACAATGGCCTCTGTCTTACAAGAAAATGAATTCCTAAAATCTGAAATGGAAGCCTACAAGCAAAGGAAGCCTATGAGAAGAAACTAAATTTTTACACCCTAGCTTGCACAATGACCATGTCAGAAGGAACTACAACAGAGAATCCATTTAGAGAATATATGTGCTGTCAATGTGGGGACATCTACTATCAAGCAGGCTACAAAGTAATTCAAATCCCAATGCTAGGAGCTCTCCCTGCTCCTTCAACTTTTGCAGTAAAAGAAGAAAAACTTGTTGTTACACAAGAACCAGCTATAGCTGTCACACAAGAACCAGCTATAGGTGAAACACAAGAATAGGTAAGACCTTCCAAAATTAAGATTGAACCTTGTCCTGCAACAAACGTCAAATCTGAAACCCCTGCTTTTGTTAATAAAGTTGTACAAACATTGCCTATTGATGAAGTTGCCCCGCCCAACTAGATTAATACCCACACCATTGTGGAACATGCCACTCAGACCCTACCTCAGCCTACTACTTGCAACGCTGAAACACAAACTCAGCCATGGGATGAGCAGACAATGATAGAAAAATGGAAAAAAGAGTCTGTTGTTACATAGGCCAAAAGCCTGCAGGAACATAGACAAATCTGGATAAATCATACCTACTCAAATTGGGAAGCTTTGGAGCAAACATGACAGAAAGCTCGTGCCCTTAAGAAACAAAACAAAGAGCTAAAAGGAAGAGTTCTTCTGATATTTGATTTGGCACAAAATTTATTGGCTGCAAGTAAACCATCTTGCAATTACTCCTTGTTCCTCATGGAACGACTTACATGGTTTCAGATCAAATCAGTCACAAAAGGCAGACCCCATGCAGTGTTACATCCAACAGATTTTGTCAAAACCTTTGTAGAAGCCTCTGCTATGGATCAACACCTCCTCTATGAGACATATTTTCATAATGAGGCCATCCCTGAAAACTGACAGCTTAACCTTAACCCTCTTGTTGGTGACATCCAGATTAGGGCACTCACCTCCTGCCTTAACAACCAGATTATATGGTAGGATGACTTCCTAGCTACCAAGCACAATGAGGATAATCGCCTTCTCTAGATAAGGCTAGAACCACAAAATGCTGCCACCTTTGTTACAGAGTATTATCATTTTTCAAAGAAACCAGGGATGACTGAATACATTCAGCAACTACAGACAACAGTGCTTCAGGATTGTCAACACTTCATTAAATCAACAGAGATTGCTTCCCTATAGGAAAACAACATGTTTTGGCAACAATATACTGAGAAAAGACAGGAACACAATCCTTTTATCCCCACTAATCTTGAGATAGCAATCTCCAGGGTACCTAACTACATCAAGTGTGTTCAGCAATGTGTTGAAAGCTGGATAGGGTACCGGTTTTATTTTCCTATCCTTTGGTTTCCAGCAGAGAGATATCAAATTCATTATAAGTTGCCTAAGAAGATAAAAACAACAGTTTGGCAAAGGTTACAACGTGTTCAAGGGTTCATATCTCCAACAGACAACACCCCTCATAGCTACTGCTTGAGTAACTTTCATGCTCAGAGTTGGTATTCAGATTCTGATTCAGAGTGAATTTGCCTGAGAACATGAAACATTTTAAGTTGGGGGGGATGTTAGGACCACACAATGTACCTTTTTGCCCACACTTTTTACCACCATTACACTCTTGTGTCACTCACATTTAAACTCATATTATCACTTTACCCTATCTTTCCAAAGGTATACAATGTCTCTTCTCTTTACTATATGTTTAATCTGTTTTTCATATAATTTTACGTTACTCTCGTACTTGACCATTGATAAAAAATGTATAAGTGTTGAAACAATTTGAACTGCAGGTTAGCATCAAGGCCCGTTGCTGAAACAGTTAAAGCACGCAAAACTCTGTAGCTGAAACAGTTTGTGGACTATGATGCTGAAACAACAACTCACACAAAAGAATCTGTTACACTCTCTATGGTCTACAATGCTGAAACAACAACTGCTACACTCTCCGTTGTCAACGATGCTTAAACAACAACTCAAATAGAAGAAGCTGTTACACAGTCCGTGGGAAACGATGTTGAAACAACAACTCATACAAAAGAAGCTATTACATAGTACACAGTCTACGATGCTGAAACAACAACACAAAACTGTTACATTGACCACGACAACCACACCTTGAGCTAGCATTGACCATCGTTGTTGCCCGAGACCAAGTTGCTGAAACAGTCAGGACGCAAATCCCGTGGCTGAAACAACCTGCGATTTGCGATGCTGAAACAACATACAATAGCAGTAACAATAAGACAAATAAAGAATCTGTTACTCCAGCCTCAACAACAACACCTCACTCAACACTTGTAATAGCATTCTGTTACAAGAGACTAGTATACCCTATTCTGGTATAGAAATCGGATCTGACTAAGAATAGGATTGAGATGTGCAAATGTAATTTGATCATCAAATTGTATCGAGGGGATTCTCCTCTTTAAATAAGAGGAAATCATCTTCAGAGAGGACCTTTTGTTTTTTTACTAAGAAAGGATTTATAGAGAGGGACGTGTTTTACTTCGGATTGTAATGTAATACAATTGACAGATGAATAAAAGATTGTTCTGAGTATTCCTCTCTAGTTCCTTTCGTTCCAGGGGAATCTTGTGAGAAGGAAGGGCCCACCTTCTTCACAAGATTCACCCATTAGCTTTGTAGAGTATTAGTGTTATTTCTGTTTATGCCTTGATTAAATTATGTTTTGCTGAAACACTACTTTACTGAACTCTGTTTTGCTGAAACACTACTTTACTGAACTCTGTCTTGCTGAAACTCTGCTTTACCAATTGTTACATTGTTTTCATATGATTCATGCTTGGGTAACTATTAATCATTCTAGTTAGCAATCCTGCTTGGTGAATTTATGAAAGATTGATAGTCAGGGACAGGTGCTGAAGGTTCCTGCTTCGAGAATAGGGTCCTGTTCTCTATTAGAGATAGTTATCCTTCAGTGCATGTCAATTATTTTAATGAGTTCATGAAAGTGTGCTAATCAGAAATAGGTGCTGAAGTTTCCTACTTAGGAAATAGGGTCATGTTCTCTGTTAAGAGTTAGTTAACCTTCAGTGTGTGTCAATTGTTTCAGTTAAGCAATGAGTTCATGAAGTGTGATGATCGGAAATAGATGCTGAATATTCCTGCTTTCGGAATAGAGTCCTGTTCTCTGGTTATAGAATAGTGGTATTTCCTTTTGCAGTGTCTTGAAGAATTTCTTTTCCAGTCTGTTATTTCTTTAATGTAATCCAGGATTCTTTGGACAATTATTTCTTTAAACATTGAACTCTGCAATAGGTAGATTGATTTCTTGTAATTCAAGTTAGAACTTCAATTTTTTCAAGGCAAAGTGTGATCAATATGTTTTTACTACAACTCTAGGTTGCTTTTGAGATTGAGCATATATAGTGCATGGCTACCTTTGAAATAAACAGACTTCCCTCGGTTGACAATTTATGTATCACTTGATTGTTTAGTTAAGAAATTATAGTGACCAACAGGTTGTTGGCTGTCTGAGCTAGATCTGATGGCCCAGATATGTTGTCTTTTGCTGTGCTCTCCTACGCTGTCTGGACGTGAAATTTCAACGGTCTAGATCTTTTCCTCTGCTCGTTTCGACGACAGTTGTAGCTCCTCGTTGAGCTTACACTCCTTCTTCCTGAACTTGGAATATTTCAAGTGTCCCAAAGGCCTCGGCCTTTTCTTCCTACTATGAACCCCATATTCTTGACTTCTGTTCACGTTCTAAGGACACTATCCCTCCTGAGCTTCTTGAACTCAAACCCTCCAAAGGTTTTTCCTGGATTTTCTACTCCTCCTTACAGCTATGGGCCTATGCATGAACACACTGCTCCTCCTAAGATTTGTCCTCTTTGAATCCTTAAAGGATTCTTTGACCTCTGCACTCCTTGTAGGGTCCCTGCACACACAAAGGTGCTATCCATCCTGAGCTTCTCTGTTACTCAGAATTTTAAGGGATTTAACCCTTTTTTCCTCTCTCAAATGGAGGTTTGGTGCCCTCTTGGAAACCACTTACTCAAGCAACTCCTTGTTGAGTTTGCAAGGTATTCAATAACCCTGTGAAGGTCCTATTCCTTGGACGCTTGTCTATTCTAGAACTCAAAGGAGTTCTCTTTGTGCACATAGGCACCTGCTCAATGCCCTCCTGGCAGAGCCCTCACAGAATCCTCCATAATTTTGTTTTCCCTTTGAACTCGTAGTAGAGTTATCCTGTACACTACCTGCACTTGCTCGATGCCCTCCTAGCAGAGCTCTATAGATTCCTTAGTGATTCTATATCCTTCTCCTATGCACTATATTCACCTGTTCAATGCCCTCCTGGCAGAGATCTCACAGAATCTCGCAGTGATTCTGTCTTCTATTGTGTACTCCTCTGCATACGCCTCACCTCCAAGGTAGTCATCAACCTTGAGGTTTCTCCTTGAGCCAATGACTTCGCTGTTGCACCCTCCTGGCACGTCCTTGCCCAAATTCCACAGAATTCAGGAGTGCATCTATGCACTAGCTTTTAGAACTCACAACATTCTATCACACCCTCTTGGCATGAAGCCTCAAAGAACCCCAAACCTGAAATCAAAGAACCCACAGATAGTAGAACCTATCTATCCCTGCAAATGCACATCTACAACATATAAAGAACATGAAAAGACATTCATAAACACATAAAGACACAGACAAATTCATGCAGGAAATCTACTCTTTATATTAATATGGAATGCCTCTTTTACAAGGTGTTCTTGAGCTCAGATTTTGACAAAGTCTCGACTCCTTCTCTCCTCTACTCTAACTCTTGCATAGCTCTCCTATCTCTCTACTCTACCTCCTCCAAAAACAAGATCCAAAAGATCTTTTACATGAGGGGTTCTTCGAGCTCTTCCCTCCATCTCACCTACCCTATTCAATTTACATTTAAATTTAAATTGAATGGGATGTCTAGTCCAAATAGGAGCTAGATTCAGCCTTACAAACATTTAAGGCTACTCCTAACTAACACTTGCTCAAAGGCATGTCACTATGGCTCCATGAACTTACATACATTAATTATATTGAAATCAAATTCAAAATGTGAGAGGACTGGTGCCTCTCTTCCTTGAATGCGTGCTTTGAATGTGCTGAGTGGGCTGGTTGGCTAGCGCATGGCTGGCTTGGGAGTTATCCTCCTACATCATACTCCTCTGCTACGAAAAATTCATGAGCTCTTGCTCATGAGCTTCCCAACATGGCTCTTGAAATTCTCCTGGATCCCAAACAGTTCTCTGGAGCTATTCATCTGCTCCACTTCTTTGTTGCTACTACTATTGCTGCTGCTTCTACTACTCCACTACTACTGCTGTCTCCCTTCTACTTAGCTTCCCTTCACCGGCATCTTCTGTTGATCTGACCATTAGATTTCGGATCTGCTTAATCACCTCATCCAACGATTGTCCTGGATGGCTCTATCTTTCCAGTCTGCTCGACTGCATTTCTTCTCTGCCAATGGGTAGATCATCATGATCTCCCATGCCATCTTATCCATCCCTCATGGCCTTAACTTGCCACTCTATGGTAGATTCCAATTCTGCAATCTCATTACTGAGCTGCTACTCCGCTTCTCCCTGTGGCAGTTCTATTGCTACCATTTCTGTTGATGGCATGTCTCCAAATTCCTCTAGCTGCTCCTCAGAATGGAATTTTCCTTCACCTACTATTTCATGCCTTGGCATTGTAGTCATCATTTGTTGTTCAACTCCCTGGCTGAAATTTCTGAGCAATTCCTTGGAATGCTCTTTTGCTATCATCTGCATGATTGTCTGCTCTCAGCAGTCATCTACTGGCTCTGGATGGTTCAACCAATCCTACAGCATCTCCAACTCCTTCTCCCATGGAGTGATCATCTTATTTGCATGTTCTTCTTCTTTCCTTACTGTCAGCTTCAGTGCTGCAGGGGTCTCCCCTTCAGCTTCCTGGCTGAAAATTTCGAGCCATTCTTCTGAATGCTCCTTTTCTTCTTCTGCTGGGGTATCTCCTGATGTCATCCCCAATTCTTCTTTCATGATAGTTGTAGCTGGCTATCCTTCCCATGTTGCTACATCTGCAACACAGACTCTTTCCTTGATTGGGCTCAATGGAAGGAATATCTGAATTCCTCCAATGATTAGAATGTCCTTCTGATCTTCTCCTGTCATCTTCTCTCATTGATATGAACTTATCTTTGAGTTCATATTCTCTCCCTTTCCGACCTGGAAATATGATATTTTCTCTCTGCTACTCTCCTGGCAGTCTATGAGATCCTCAGATCCCATCTCATTATCCACCTGGAAATTTGAATTTCCAGTCCTGCCCTCTTGGCAGTCTATGAGACCCCGCAGTGATCTCACCTCATTTTTCTCTTGGCAACATGAAATTTCCCTGTTGTCCTCCTGAAAGTCTATGAGATCCCGCGACGATCTCATCTCATTTCCCTCCTGGTAATTGGAAATTTCTGTTCTGCCCTCTTGGTAGCCTCTGCACACATGGCAGTCTCTGAGATCTTCCAGTGATCTCAATTCATCCTCAGCATCACTGAGATTCCTCCCAGTTTCTGGTTCACATACCTAAACCATCTCCTCCTCATCATTCCCAAGGTTTTTAGCATGCCTCATCCATCCTCTTATCAGCATCCATTGTCTTTTGGCCACCAATTCCCTGACTGGCCATTTTACCTTCGTCCTGATGGGCCATTCATACACCCATCGCGACTTTGCATCCTACTGCATCCACAATGTGAGCTCCTCCATCCTTGCTCTGATCTCAATGATCTCTTTATCCATCTCAGCTTTTCTTGGCTACTGATGGTTCTTCTTTCCATCGCATCCATGGACTTCAGTAACCATATTTTTCCTTATACCTTCCCTCCTGTCAAACTTGTTGCTATCACTCTACAACCTTGAGTGTTTCTAGCTTCTCCTACTGTCCTCCTTGACTGCTGCCTTCCTACATCAATCACCACAGAGAATATTCAATGCTCTACCTTCCTCTGATACCAAACTGATGTGTATCAGAGTACTCTTTGTCCTCTCGCTTCCTCTACCTGCAATATACAAATAGAGTAGTATACAGACATAAAGTAGCTCTGATACCACTATTGACGTGTATTAGAGTGTTTTCCTTCTCCTTCTCTTCCTCCTTCTGCCCACAGTATACAGACATAAAGTAGCTCTGATACCACTCTTATTGTGTATTAGAGTGTTTTCCATGTCCTTCTCTGCCTCCTTCTACCCACACTATACAGACATAAAGTAGCTCTGATATCTCTCTTGACGCAGCACCCCCTGCCTCAGCAAGCTCTACATGACCTCCTAGTCTTAGGATCATTCTCTTTTCACCCCAAGATGAAGCGACTATTTTAGTTTCCTATTGGAACCTTCAGAATTTGATCCACAGGTCCTTTGTGAAACCTTACTCTTCGCAACGTGCACACAACATGAGTCTTCACCCTTCGGCCAAGCCAAGAAATGATTTTTTGGGTTTCACGATTTCACGAACCTTGGCATCGAGTTCTCTAGCTCCTCGATCCTTCGAAACTCGATCTTCCAAAATGTCGAATGCCAAAATTGGCTTTAACGACAATTAGACCTGGCCCACGTCTCGTCCATGTGACCACTTCCTTTGTGACCACAGCGTAACTCCAAAGGTATGTCGTGTTTCGCGACTTCAGGACTTTCGATGTCAAGTGCCAACTCCTACTCCTCAGAATAGCCGAAAAGCCAATCCAAAAAATACCTAAATGTGTGACCGCAACCCCACTTCTACAATATGGAGTGTCTTGTGACTTCGGGGATTTCCAATGCAAAACACCCCCGACCTCTTAGTCTCGAGATTTTCGGAAAGAGGAATCCTGAAATGCCGAAAGATATGGCCACCTCTTCCGTGACCAGTCCTCCGGTTTGGATGGTCCCGGTACTCTCGGTGTTTTGGGACTTGTGACCCCAATGACATTGATCCCTGGTCCTTCAAACTCCCAGTAGCTCCCCAATCACTTCCACGCATCCTCCACAGATGGATGGCCTTGATCGCTTCGAGACTTCGCAAGCTGTGAAGTCGAAAGACTTCCCTGTTTCGCTCTTCAATGCCCGAATCCCTGAAATACAAGGATCTCGTGACACACGTCCTCTATAGATGGATGAATTTGATGTCTTCAGGACTTCACAGATCGGGAAATCGTGATGCAGTGATTCAATGACCCCTTGATGCTTTGATCCCCAAACTCCGAAATCCCGATGTGTTCGCTGTTTCGGGACTTTGCAGGTTCTCTCCTTTGCATACGAGGGTTAAACCTCATACTCCTTTCAACATATCCGAGGGCTTTCAGTTGTTTGATCTATATCTGATGGCCCAGATCTACTCTCTTCTACTGTGCTCTCTTGTGCTGCTTGGACATGAAATTTCAATGGTCCAGATCTTTTCCTCTGCTCGATCCGACAGTAGTTGTAGCTCCTCGTTGAGCTTACGCTCCTTCTTCCTGAACCTGGAAGATTTCAAGTGTACGAAAGGCCTCGGCCTTTACTTCCTGCTATGAACCCTACATTCTCAACTTTTGTTTGAATTCTAAGCACACTATCCCTCCTGAGCTCCTCGAATTCAAACCCTCCAAAGGGTTTTTCCTGGCCTTTCTGCTCCTCCTTATAGCTATGGGCCTGTGCATGAATGCACTGCTCCTCCTGATCTTTGTCCTCTTTGAATCCTTAAATGATTCTTCAACCTCTACACTCCTTACAAGGTCCCTACACACACAAAGGTGCTATCCATCTTGACCTTATCTGTTACTCATACTTTTAAGGGATTTAACCCTTTTTTCCTCTCTCAGATGGAGATTTGGTGCCCTCTTGGCAACCACTTACTCAAGCAACTCCTTGCTGAGTCTACAGGGTATTCAACAACCCTGTGAAGGTCCTATTCCTTGGATGCTTCTCTATTCTATAACTCAAAGGAGTTCTCTTTGTGCACATAGGCACCTGCTCAATGCCCTCTTGGCAGAGCTCTCATAGAATCCTCAGTGATTCTGGTTTCCCTTTGAAGTCATAGTAGAGTTCTCTTATGCACTACCTGCACCTACTCGATGCCCTCCTAGCAGAGCTCTATAGAATCCTCAGTGATTCTATCTCCTTCTCCTGTGCACTATATGTACCTTCTCAATGCCCTCCTAGTAGAGCTCTCACAAAATCCCGCAGTGATTATGTCTTCTGCTGTGTCCTCCTTTGCATATGCCTAACCTCCAAGGTAGTCAACAACCTTTAGGTTTCCCCTTGAGCCAATGACTTCACTGGTGCACCCTCCTGGCACGTCCTTTCCCAATTCCTGCATAATTTAGGAGTGCATCTATGCATTGGCTTTTAGAACCCACAACATTCTGTCACACCCTCTTGGCATGAAGCCTCAAAGAACCCCAAACCAGAAATTAAAAAACCCACAGATAGAAGAACCTATCTATCTTTGCAAATGCACATCTACAACATATAAAGAACACACAAACACATTCATAAACACATAAAGACAAACAAAAACTCATGTAGGAAATCTGCTCTTTATATTAATGTGGAATGCCTCCTCTACAAGGTGTTCTTGAGATCATACTTTGACAGAGTCTCGACTCCTTCTCTGCTCTCCTCTAACTCTCGCAGAGCTCTCCTATCTCTCTACTCTACCTCCAAAAACAAGATCCAAAAGATCTTTTACGTGAGGGGGCTCTTCGAGCTCTTCCCTCCATCTCACCTACCCTATTCAATTTACATTTAAATTTACATTGAATGGGTTGTCTAGTCCAGATCAGAGCTAGATTCAACCTTATAAACTTTTAAGGCTACTCCTAACTAACTCTTGCTCAAAGGCATGGCTCTATGGCTCCACAACCTTACATACATTAATTATATTGAAATCAAATTCAAAATGTGAGAGGACTGGCGCCTCTCTTCCTTGAATGCATGATTTGAATGTGCTGAGTGGGATGGCTGGCTGGTGCATGGTTGGCTTGGGAGTGATGCTCCTGCATCAGCATGCCAATCACATATCCATGCGGGTCACCAATTGTTTTAGTACCAAATAAATATGGTACAGGGAACACGTGTGTAGATTATAGAGCCTTGAAAAATATTACGGTAAAGAATCGTTATCTTCTTCCTAGAATTGATGATTTGTTTGATCAATTGAAATATGCTAAGTATTTTACTAAGTTGGACTTGAGAAGTGGATATCATCATATTAGGATTGTTGAAGGAGACAAATGGAAGACAACTTTCAAAACAAATCAAGGTTTGTTTGAATGGATGGTTATGTCGTTTGGGCTTTGTAATGCTCCTGCTACATTCATGAGAGTTATGAATGATGTTTTAAGGCCTTTTATTCCTGATTGTGTGATTGTCTACTTGGATGACATTTTGATATTTATAAAATCTCGTGAAGAGAATGATGTCTTGAAGAAAGAAAATTTATTTTTAAAGATGTCCAAATGTGATTTTGGAAAGACCTCGCTTATTTACTTGGGACATATTGTTGGAGGAGGATAAGTGAAAATTGATCCTTCCAAGGTAAAATTCATTTTGGATTGGCCCAAGCCCAACAATGTGATAGAGGTAAGAATCTTTTTGGGAGCATCCCAATATTGGAGAAAGTTTTTTCTAAATTTTCTTCAATTGCAGCTCCATTACATCCAGTGACAAGCATCAAGCAAGTTTTCCAATGGGGAGGCAAGCAACAAAAATATTTTGATTCATTGAAGGAGAAGATTAGTTCAGCTCTAGTTCTCGCACTTCCTAATTTGAGACATCAATTTGAGATCCAAACAGATTCAAGTAATTATGCAATGGGAGTATTTTGGTTGCAACACAGTAATCCCATTTGCTTTCATTCTGAAACTTTTAATGGTGTTGTGATTAACTATCCTACCTATGATAAGGAGTTATATGCATTGGTGAAAAGTGTGAAAAAATGGAAACATTATTTGTTGGGAAAAGAAACTAGCATTCACACAGATCATCAACCGTTGCAATACTTACAATCACAAACAAATCTACAACAAGAAAGGCACTTCAGATGGATGGGTTTTCTACAAAAATGCCACTTGGTTATCAGGTATAAGAAAGGCATTTATAACAAAATTGTTGGTATGCATTTTAGGCCTATTGTTAGTGCTTCAGTTATTCTTAAGCATAATTCTACCATGCATGAGAGCTATGTTTAACATTATTCTTTAGATGTTGATTTAAAGAGGTTTATGCAACTTTGTGTCATTCTAACCGGGTAAAGGAATTGGATTACCATGTGCATGATAAGATTTTGTAGCATCCTGGAAAGCTATGTATTCCACAGGGTGAAAGAGTCAACATCATAAGGGAAGCACATTCTTCTCTTATTTTTGGACACTTTGGTGTAGGCAAGATGGTGGCTAATTTTAAAGGTATTTCTATTGGCTACAAGTAAGAGGATGTTCTTTATGTGCTACAAGTAATCCTAGCAATATAAAGTTGGGATTGTATACTCCACTTTCGGTTCCTCCTCATCCTTGGGAAAGCATTTCCATCGACTTTGAAGGAGGTCTACCTATGTCAAAAAAGAATCATGATTATCTTTATGTTGTGGTTGACCATTTCAGAAAAAATGTGTATTTTGATGCCTTTTAAGAAACAGGTTACAATAGAACAAATGACACAAATGTCCTTTCAACATGTTTGGGTACATTTTGGGTTTCCCAAAACCATTATTTCTGATCATGATTCTCAATTTATTGGGAACTTTTGGTCAAGATTATGGGCACTCATGGACACCAAGCTGAAAAAGAGAACAATTTTTCATCCACAAACTGATGGTCAAACAAAAGTGGTGAATAGAACAATAGTACATCTTCTTCATGGTTATTGCAGAAAACATCCTAAGCTTTGGGATGAGCACCTACACTACATTCATCATGCTTATAACCAAGCTAAGCACTCTTCAACTCAAACATCTCCTTTGAGGCATGTTTTGGTTATTTGCCAAAATCTCCTGTAGATTTTATCTTTGGGAAAGATATTGCTATTGAAGGTCATAATGACATTGATAGAGCAAAGAAGTTCATTGAACAAATTCAGTTGGCGCATCAAATGGTACAAGAACAGTTGGAAAAGAGCCAAGCCAAGTACAAGACAAGACATGAAAAGCATCGTGTTGATCATAGTTTCCAAGTTGGAGATGAAGTTTGGATTTAAATTAGCAAGGAGAGGCTTAAAGGAGAAGGTAAAAAACTGAAACTAATTAGATATGGACCTTTCAAGATTCTTAAAAACATTGGTAACAATGCCTTCTGTTTGGATTTTCCTCCTTATATGCAAATGTATGCAGTTATTAATGTTGAGAATTTGAGATTATATGAGCCTCCTTTGATTGATGATCAAGGAGTGAATGTTCATATTCCTTCCATAGATGAATTATCACCAGAATATATTTCATAATTGCATGAGGATACAATCCTTGACAGGAGGATGAGAATTTCAAAATCAAGGAATGTGGAATACCTTTGTGTTGGTCTTAAAGGCACAAATCCAAGAAAATCTAGATGGATTGAGGTTGGAAAGGTGAGGGCATTGTACCCTCATCTTCATATTGACTGAAAGTAGTCTTTCGTAGGTCCAAAATATTCCCAATGGGGAGGAGTGATCCAGGGGATCAAAATATGCACAAAAATCAAAGTGCTCGGAATTGCTCGAAAATTGATTCATTGCTTAGATCTCGTCCCCACGATCCCAATGAAAATTGAATGAGATAAAACAAATATTGTATGTGAGATATATCGCGTTCTGTCCATTTTTCCAAACATGCAAAAAAAGTGTTGACTATATAGTATGTACAGTTTGACTCTGGAAACCGTACTACTAACGTGGCAGGGGGACCGTACTGGTGATGTGGCAAGGCACTGATTTGGCAGTTGACATGAAATCATTTTACGTGGACCAATTTATGGTTGACACGTGGCATATTGGTGGTCGAATGGGAATGTGCCACATGGACCAGCCAGGGGTCTCCATGTGGCAACGCGCCGTTGGTTGGTGTAATTTTTTTTTGGAGTTCACATGGGTCAAATCTGGGACCTCCAGAAATGGAATAGTATTGGCAGAGGCTGGGCTACCAACTCATGCACATAGTGTTTCTTAACGTCTATGTTGTTAACTGCTATTTAAAGTTACACTAAACTTCACGCGAGTGAAAAAAGGGTTGGGGATTAGTCCCATCCCTTGGTAGTTACACCTTACCACCTGCCCACATGACCAGTGGCACGATAAACACCAACAACTAGAATATGGGTGTGTGATTGAAGGTCGGCACAAGGCCACATGGTCCATGTCAGCAACACCTCCGTTGGTTTAGGTGTTATGCCCCTAACAGTGTGCAAATTTCGCTCAACCTCCAAAACAGTGCATGGGGATAGGTTTTGGCATGAGAAACACACAGGAGGGGATTATTCACACACAAGTGCAATTTGGAGGACCAAAGATAGAAAGCTTGAAGGAAAAACTTGACATAAGAGTATTTTCTTCATTTTTTGGCCAAACCAGGTGCAAGAAGAATCCAGCTAGAGGGTTTTGAATGTTTTGGATCCATTGGAGCCATCTAATTGGAATTTTGAGCATTGTAAATAATTTTTTTTAACACTTTGAGCATATAATGAAAATGATCAATTGGAAGCTGGACCAAGAGATGTATCCCAAGAGAGGGGTGAACTCCTTTATTGTTTTTTTGTGTTATGTGCTTGTTTAGATGGTTGTTTATTAATGTTTATGTTGTTAATTTTAAGTGTGAGACTCAATATTTTATGTGCATGCAATTTGATCTTATTTCCCAAGCACATACAAATTACACCTGCAATTTTAAAGATGCATAAGCCTTTTTCATATTCAAATCACATTCCTAAGAAACCCTCCATGGCAGAAAAAAAGAAAAATGATGGAGTAGAAGATCTTATTAATATGTTGCTTGAGCAAGCTCTCATGCGGCAGGGGGATGAAATGATGGATAATTTTTCCCACAACCTTCAATGCATGTCGATAGTATCAGGTGCGTCTTCATCAAGTGACTACTTTGAAGGAACCTCTAGTTTCAAGGTACAATTTAATTTTTATATTCCCGTATTTGAAGGTCAGATAGATGTGGATTCTCTAGATAAATGGTTAAATATGCTAGAAGTTTATTTATCTCTTCAAAATTTTTCCGACAAGGAAAATATCACCGTCACACTCCTTAAGGATATCCCCCATGTTAACCATTGGTGGGAAACTTACTGGGAGAAAAGTTCCATAGAGGAGTCTGAAATATATGGGGCCGACCCAACTTGGGATATTTTTGTGGATGTGATCAAGGAGAAATATTACCCTATTGGAAATTATGAATACCAGTACATGAGATGGACCACACTGCATCAAGAGAGGGGCCAAGCAGTGTCGGAGTTCATGAATAGCTTCCATATCTTGAACACTAAGCTAGGTATCAAATATTTTGAGTGACATTTGGTTCTAAAATATCGTGGGGCTCTACATTGGTAGATACAAACTCAAATGGAGTTTCTGGACATATCATTGATGGGAGTTTCCTATCGATATGTTGTCAAAATCAAGCATAAATTTAGGCACCAGAACAAATGAGAGTCCGGTTTTGTAATTCTGCAACAACCAAATAATGATAAATATAGTTCTAACAAACAAACGCCTGAAAATCAGTCTAAGCCACGAGAAAAGAAGGGTCACGGAAAGAAAAAGAAGGACATTGAAAAGTGGTGTGATTTCCACAAAATCCCCTGGAACAACACCAATGAATGTAACTCAAAACCGTCATTGGTGGTCAAGGTCAAAGAAAAATATCTGAATCGAGATTCATAATCCGATTCATAAAACACTGGTAGAAGATAGATCATCGACAAAGAACTCATTTCTATTGTTGTGACCACAACAATTCAACCAGAAAAACCAATAGATATTGAAGAGGGGGAGCGCCTCTTCCATTCATAGATGTGGGTGAAGTGGACCTCGTTGCATTTAATTGTTGATAGAGAAATCCATATTAACCGCATCTCAGCAGAGGTCATAAAAAAATTGAGATTGTCAACAACACCACACCCAATGCCATACAACATCGGATGGCTTTGCTAGGGATGAGACTGTCGTGTTAGCTAGAAATGTCGATTTTCATACGACATATATCCTTTCAAGGATGAGGTATTATGTGATGATTCTCCACTCAATGTTTGTGATTCTTTTGGGCCAACCATATATGTGGAAGTGCCATGCTATTTATGAGTCTCGACCCCGTAGCATCATTTTTACTCTAGAGGGTCATCTCTACATGATACCATAGGTAGTTACAACTACTATCCCACCTAAACAGTGCCTCAAGGTAGTATCTCATACTAAAAAATTAATCTTCTTCATAGTCTTTTCAAAAGGTGAACATAAGAACACCGCAACCATTGCAACCTCAATCCAAGCACCTTCTATCGAACAGAATAAAGTCAACAAGATTGAATAAAATCACAAGGATTCCTTATACACACAATCTTCTCATGTAGATATACTGGTTAAAAATGTCCAACCTTTCCAGCCATAGGTTCATGACAACCTTCAACAAGCTAAGCAACGCAACTTCTCCAAGGCAAACAACTCATCAAGATGCAGATTCAACAAACGATTTTCCCTCTCCCTTGGGAACTCAAAGCAATGGATACACTTTATTCATAATGAGGGAGGATTTATACAAGTGAATATTAGTGGCCACCCACCTATTCCAACTATCTCAAAAAGGTCTTCTGACAATTTTCTATTTTTAGCAGTTTTTTTGTTCCTAAACTTTTGGGGTCATTTTGAGGGACTAAATGAATGTTTTTTGGGATCGAGAACCTAAATTATATTCTAGGATTTTATTGAGCCCTCAAAATGAATCTTCTCAATTCTACCTTTACAATGAGCTATCAGGCGCCCCAAACAAAGATCGTATGCCAAAATTACACCCCGACAAGTTGATACAACAAACTACCCAAAACAGGGTCCACAAAACTATTGGCTTTTCATCTTCTAGGGTTAGGGTTTTGGATTTAATTTATGTTAAAAATTCCTTTTGAGCCTCATTGTAACAATCATCTTCTTGTGAATGAGAATAGCCACCAGATATCTTCTCAGAGATAAGCTGCCACCATTATAGTGAGTTCATTCGCTCTATATTTTACAGTTCTATACATTTCACTCATTAATAGAAATTGTGTATTATTGTATATCTATTCCTATTTTTATATACATATAATATATATTTTTTATATTGTTGGATCTCTTGCAATATCTTGATATATTTCTTTATTATATCTCCTTTCTCATTTCGTGACGAAAATAATCTGAATCAGTGGTATTAGAGCAGGCTTCTCTTGATCGTTTTTTCAGTGCATGTCCCCGATGAGGTCCAAGTATAGAAATTTGGGTCTTGAGATTGTCTCTCTTGAGGAAAATATCTCTCCCATGCCAAAGAAACCCTCCATGGTGGAAGAAAACAAAAACAACAGAGAAAAAGATCTTATTAATATGTTTCTTGAGCAAGCTCTCATGTGATAGAGGGACGAAATGATGGAGAATTTTTCCCACATCCTTCAATGCATGTCAATAGTAGCAGGTGAATCTTCATCAATCAGCCACTTTGGAGGAACCTCTCCATTCAAGGTGCAAGTTAATTTTGATATTCATGTATTTGAAGGTCAGATAGATGCAAATTCCCTAGAGAAATGGTTAAATCTGCTAGAAGTTTATTTCTCTATTCACAATTTTTCCAACAAGGAAAAGATCATCTTCACTCTCCTTAAGGCTCTCCCCCATTTCAAACATTGGTGGGAAACTTGCTGGGAGAAAAGTTTCACAGAGGAGTCTGGAATATATGGGGTCGAGCCCACTTGGGATATTTTTGTGGATGTGGTCAAGGAACAATATTACCCCATTGGAAACTATGAAGACCAATACATGAGATGGACTACGCTGCGTCAAGAAAGGGGAAAAGAAGTATCAGAGTTCACCAATACCTTCCATACCTTTGGAACCAATATGGGTATCAAATATTCTAAGAGAAATTTGGTTCTGAAATACCATGGGGCTCTACACAAGTACATCCAAACTGAAATGGAGTTTATGTACATCTCATCACCAGGAGTTTCCTATTGATATGCTGTCAAAATCGAGCAAAAAGTTAGGCACCAGGATAAATGGGAGTTCGGGTCTACAAATATGAAACAACCAAAGAATGATAAAATTAGTTCTAACAAATAGCCTCTTGAAAACCAGTCTAAGCCACAGGAAAAAAAGGGTCATAGAAAGACAAAGGACAGTTGAAAGTGGTCTGATTTCCTCAAAATCCCCTAGAACAACATCGATGAATGTCACTCAAAAAATCATTGGTGGTAGAGATCAAAGAAAAATATATGAACCTAGATTAAGAATCTGATTCATAAAACACTGGCAGAAGATAGATCATCGACACAGACCTCACTACTACTGTCGTGACCACAAAAATTCAACCAGAAAAACTAGTAGATCCTGAAGAGGGGGAGCGCCTCTTCCAGTCATAGATGTGGATGAATGGGACCTCATTTCATTTCATTGTTGATAGAGAAATCCAAAAGAATCACATCTTAGCATATGTCATCAAACAAATGTGATTGTGACAACACCACACCTACATCCATAAAACATTGGGTGGCTTCACCAAGGACAAGAAATCCATGTTAGCTAGCAGTTTTGATTTTCATATGACATCCAACCCTTCAAGGATGAGTTATTATGTAAGGTTTCCACACTCTATGTCTATGATGTTCTTTTGGGCTAGCTATATATGTGGAAGCACCATGTTATTTATGAGTCTCGACCCCGTAGCGTCATTTTTACTCTGGGGGGTCATCTCTACAGGATAACAGAGGTAGTTCCAACTACTATCCCACCTAAACAGTTCCGCAAGGTAGTATCTCATACTACAAAATTGAGTTTCTTCATAGTATGTCCAAAAGGTGAACATCAGAACACTGCAACCACTGCACCCTCAGTCTAAGCACCTTCTATCTAGTAGAAGCAGATCAACAATATTGAAGAAAAGTGAAATGGTTCCATCTCTATATAGTCATCTCATGTATCCATATTGGTTAAAAGGTTCCAACCCTTCTAGCCACAGGTTCGTGACAACCTTCAACATGCTAAATAATGTAACTTCTCCAAGGCAAGCAACTCATCAAGATGCAGATTCAACAAAAGATTTTCCCACTCCCTTGGGAAATCAACACAATGGATACCATTTATTTCTAAGGGGGTAATATTGATATAGGTGGATATCGATGGCCACCCAACTATTCCAACTGGCTCAAAACAATCTTCTGGCAATTTAATATTTTTAGCAGTTTTTCGGTTTCAAAACTTTTTGGGCCATTTTGAGGGCCTAAATTATTATATATATATATATATATATATATATATATATATATATCACCTCAATGATAGTCTAAGTCTACTATTAATCCCCCAAAATGAATCTCCTCGATGATACCTTTCCATCTTGCTATCATGTGACCCAAACGAAGATCGTATGCCAAAGTTATGCCCCCATGAAGTTGATACACCAAACTACCCAAAACGGGGTCCACAAAATTGTTGGATTTTCATCTTCTGGGGTTAGGGTTTTGGATTTTATTTATGTTAAAAAATATTTTGGAGACTCATTGTAACAATAATCTTCTTACAAATGAGCATATCTGTCACATCTCTTCTCAGAGATAAGCTGTCACCATTCTAGTGAGTTCATTCACTTTATATTTTACAATTTTGTACATTTCACTCATTAATAGAAATTGTGTCACTAGTACGTATGACCAAATTTGCGACAGTTTTTCATTGATATTGCCACACTTATTCATCGCAATTTCCACGAAAGCCGATTTTTTTTTTTCGTCGGAATAATTTTGTCACTCTATCGATGATCCAGGCATGTGTGGAAACATCGACGAAATTATCTCTCCACGTGTCACCATCTTCAAGTTCGGTTAACCCTTTGTATCATCGCAATTATGATGAAACTGCATCACAAGTACAATAAACAACCGTGGCAATTACGACAAAATTTCGTCACAATTGCGACGAAAATTTATGACAAGTCAAAAACTTAAGACGCAGATGATGTATGTGAGACGAAAAACTGTGGCAACTTGCGAAGAATACTCGTGGAAATAGCGACGACATTGATTTATTAAGACCAAAGTTATGACAAAGATGTTGTATGTGCGACGAAAACTTGTGGCAACTTGCGACGAAAGTTCATCACTATTTCCACGATGGTCAAAATGCAATTTTTTCCGACGAACTATCATCAATATTGCGATGATGGAATTAAGTTTTTAATTTTTTTTTACATGAGATATGGTATTACCATATTACATTGTAACATGGTAATGCCATATTAACCCATAATTAATTGTAAGCCAACATGAAAAAATATGAGCTTGGAATATAATTATTGTTTTGTATGGATTTTGTAGTTAGAGGATGTGAATTTTGTATTGAACTAAGAAATATAAAATTCGTTGTAAATTGGTTGATCCAAGATAATTCAATTGAACCAAGGTAATTCATGGGGTTAGCAAATTATTTAGGAATGAAATGTCTCTTCAATGCACATTAGAAAAGGCAAGTATAACCTTTCAATTCATTGCAATTGAAAACCAAGTAACTGAAACTTTGACATGAAAGAATTGTAATGCATCAATATTAAATCTAATGAAACTTCCAATTTCATTTGAAATCAAAGCAAATTTCACATGATACATAATGGCGGAACCTTTGATACAAAGGAGTTGGATAACATAACACTTGAAACTTTTGTTGGTGCAATCATAATATACCCCAAATAAGATAAGGAATTGTACATCATA
>JZKD02S2385249.1:835797-853964 GCA_000966675.3 Picea glauca
AATGGTATGCGGTGGTATTGGTATTGGTATGCAATGGTATGGTATTGGTATGGTATTGTTATTGGTATTCAATGGTATGGTATTGGTATTGGCATTAGTATTGGTATGGTATTGGCAATGGTATTGGTATGCATATCATTGTCAATTCATACCATTGTCATGCAATGGTATGCGGTGGTATTGGTATTGGTATGCAATGGTATGGTATTGGTATGGTATTGTTATTGGTATTCAATGGTATGGTATTGGTATTGGCATTAGTATTGGTATGGTATTGGTATGGTATTGGTATTGCTATGCTATGCTATGGTATTGGTATTGGTATTGGTATGGAATTGGTATGGTATTAGTATGCATATCATTGCCAATGCATACCATTGCCAATGCATATCATTGCCAATGGTATTGATATGGCATTGGTAATGGTATTTGTATGGCATGGTATGGTATTGGTGTATTGGTATTGGTATGGTATTGGTATGCATATCATTGCCAATGCATACCATTTCCATGCAATGTTATTGGTATTAGTATTGGTATGGTATTGGTATTGGTATGCATATTATTGCTAATGCATACCATTTGATTGCAACGACATGCAATGGTATTGGTATTGGTATGCAATGGTATGGTATTGGTATGGTATTGGTATAAAATGGTATGGTATTGGTATTGGAATTATTATTGGTATTGGTATTTGTATTGGTATTGGTATTTGTAATGGTATGGTATTGGTATTGGTATTTGTATGGTATGGTATGGTATTGGTATTGGTATTGGTATCATATCGTATTCGTATTGGTATTGGTATGGTATTGGTATGCATATCATTGCCAATGCATACCATTGTCATGCAATGGTATGCAATTGTATTGGTATTGGTATGAAATGGTATGGTATTGGTATTAGTATTGGTATGGTATCGTATGGTATGGTATGGTATTGGTATGGTATTGGTATTGGTATGGTATGGTATTGGTATTGGTATTGGTATTGGTATGCAATGGTATTGGTATTGGTATTGGAAAGGCATAAGGGTATTGGTTTTGGTATAGTATTGGTATGCATATCATTGCCAATGCATACCATTGCCATGCAATGGTATTGTTATGAAATGGTATTGGTAATGGTATTGGTATGCAATGGTATGGTATGGGTATGGTATTGGTATGAAATGGTATGGAATTGGGATGGTATTGGTATTGGTATTGGTATTGTTTTTGGTATTGGTATGGTATTGGTATTTGTATTGGTATGGTATTGGTATTTGTATGGTATGGTATGGTATTGGCATTGGTATTGGTATGGTATCTTATTGGTATAGTATAGTATGGTATTGATATTGGTATGGTATTGGTATGCATATCATTGCTAATGCATACCATTGTCATGCAATGGTATGCAATGGTATTGCTATTGGTATGCAATGGTATGGTACTGGTATGATATTGGTATTGTTATTAGTATTCAATGGTATGGTATTAGTATTGGTATTGGTATGGTATGGTATGGTATGGTATTGTATTAGTATGGTATTGGTATGGCATGGTATGGTATTGGTATGGTATTTGTATGGTATGGTATTGGTATTGGTATTGGTATTGGTATTGGTATTGGTATTGATATGCAATGGTATTGGCTGTATTTGTATGCAATGGTTTTGGAAATGGTATTGGTATTGGTATTGGCATTGGTTATGTGTATTGGTATTGGTATTGGCAATGCATATTGGTATTGGTATGGTATACTATTCATATGGTATTGGTATTGGTATGCATATCATTGCCTATGCATACGATTTCCATGCAATGGTATTAGTATTGGTATGGTACTGGGATCATATTGGTATGCATATCATTGCCAATGCATACCATTTCCATGCAATGGTATGTAATGGTATTGGTATTGGTATGAAATGGTATGGTATTGGTATTGGTATTGGTATGGCATGGAATGGTATGCAATGGTATTGGTATCGGTATGCAATGGTATTGGTATTGGTATGGAATGGTATGGTATTGGTATTGGTATGGTATGGTATGGTATGGTATGGCATTGGTATTGGTGTGGTATACTATGGTATTGATATTGGTATGGTATGGATGGTATGGTATGGTATAGTATGGTATTGGCATGGTATTTTTATTGTTATTGTTATTGGTATGATATTGGTATTGGTATGGTATTGGTATTGATATGGTATTGTTATGGTATTGGTATTGGTATTGGTCTGGTATTGGTATGGTATGGTATGGTATTGGTATTGGTATGGTATTGGTATGGTATGGTGTTGGTATTGGTATGGTATTGGTATGCATATCAATGCTAATGCATACCATTTCCATGCAATGGTATGCAATGGTATGGTATTGGTATTGGTATTGGTAATGCATATTGGTATTGGTGTTGGTATTGGCAATGATATTGGTATGGTATGGTATGGTATGGTATTGGTATTGGTATGGTATTGGTATGGTATTGGTATGAATATCATTGCCAATGCATACCATTTCCATGCAATGGTATATAATGGTATTGGTATTTGTATGGTATGGTATTAGTGTTGGTATTAGTATTGCTATGCATACCATTTCCATGCAATGGTATTGGTATTGGTATGCAATGGTATTGGTATTGGTATGCAATGTCATTGGTATTAGTATGCAATGGTATGGTACTGGTATTGGTATTGGTATGGTATTGGTGTTTGATCCCAAGCTAATTTTGACTTGTGACACTATTTTCCCTGACTTATTAGATGATAATGGATTTGATTGGTGTGCTAAAAATTATTGTCATTATTGTGTAATAGGATCTAAAGGATACCATGGAAAGAGGACATGGACGATGTAGACCTACTAAATCACAGAGAGGAAAGTGGTTGGAAGAGGATATGACAACAAAATCTATAGATACAATAAAGGTAAGAATAAAACGCAACCTCAACCAAAGGAGGAAGGTCTTTATGAATTCAAAAATGCTACAACATAGAAGAGATAAATTCATTTTTTTCCATGTGGCGTTTGAGCTCAAAATTATTGGTGGAAAATGCACAAGAATGGTTATTAAATATGATTCTACGATCAAGGGAAAAGTTTTAAAATTAGTATGGCCATGCGATCCAGATGGATCTCAGTGGGCATCCACCTTTTCCACTAAATCACCATTTTGAGCCTATGGTTTTGATAAACCATGATATTCACCATTTTTATGGGGAATGGGATGTAATGCATCTTCATTTGTTAATTACAGACATCATGTAATGATTTCCTAGTGGTCTTATGTATATGCCTACAACATAGCGTTAATGTATCGGATCCCGTTAGAACTCTATAGTTAAGTGCACTTAGGATAGAGTACTACTGGGATGGGTGACTACCCAGGAAGTCATAGTGTTTTACATGCCTATGAAATTTTATAAACTTAGTCCAATTTATCCCACATGCATCATGGGAATTGTTCTCCTCTCACTCTATCATATATAATTGAGGTGAAGGAGGCCCTTTAATAATGCAATGGAGTGTTATGTAAATATTATTGAGAATGAAGCATAGACAACATCTCTTTTCTTTCAGAGATAGACTACCCCATTTTTCCATTTTGTGTTCTACACTGTTTTTCTATCTTATTTAGTAATAGAAGTTAGTTTTCACTGTATTTATGTGTTCTCTTCTATATTTTTGTGTATTTCATTTTTATATCTTGGTTATATTTCTTTCTTCGTGCCGTTCTCAAAATAATCTGGATTAGTGGTATCAGAGCAGGCTGCTCCTTGTTGTTTCTTAGAGTAGGTCCCCGATGAGGTCAGGGTATAGAGAGTTGGGTCTTGAGATAGTTTCTCTTGAGGACAACTTCTCTCGCTAGCCCAAGAGACCTCCCATGGTGGAAGAAATGAGATATGAAAAAGTAGGAGATCCTTTCAAGATGTTGCTCGAGGAAGGTCTTGTGTGACAAAGGAACGAGATGATGGAAAACTTCTCTCAGATCCTTCAAATACTATTGATGGTGGTGGTTGAGGAATCTTCGACAAGAAGCCATTTCACAAGTGCGACACCCTTCAAGGTACGAGTCAATTTTTATATCCCCTTATTTGAAGGCCAAATAGATTCAAATGCTCTAGAACAATGGTTGAATCTTCTAGAAGGTTATTACGATGTCCAAAAAAATTTGACAGTGAAAAGATCACCTTCCCACTCCTTAAAACCCTTCCCCATGTCATATCTTGGTGGGAATGTTACTCGAAGAGGTACATCGTAGATGAATCTACACTATTTGGGAGAGAACCCACTTGGGCGGCCTTTATAGATGCCCTAAAGGAGGAGTTATACCCTATAGGAAGCTATGATGCCCAATACATGAGATGGACAACTCTGCGTAAGAAAAGAGACCGTATGGTTATGGAGTACATCAACATCTTGCATACCTTGCGCTCGAAGATAGGTATCAAAGACTCTGAGTGACACCTAGTTTTGAAGTACCGCAGTGGTCTACATAGGTACGTCCAAATAGATATGGATTTCTTGGAAATATCCTCACTAGGAGATGCATATCGATATGCAGTCAAAATTGAGCAGAAATTCAAGTAGCAGAGTAAGTGGGAGAAGCATGGAAAAGGAAACTCTAACTCACATAATGAAGGACAAAGAAGAGAAGGCCAACCTCAAGATAGACATTCCCAAATGCAGGCAAATAAGGGTAATGAGAATTCTAAGAAAGACACTAGAAAGTGGTGTGAGTTCCACAACATCCATTGGCACAACATTGATGAATGTCACTCAATACACTCATTGGTGGTCGAGATCAAAGACAAAGAGTCGAACCCCGACATGAACCCTGATTCAGAAAATAATAAAAGGAGGCATATCATTGATGCAGAACCCACTGCTACTATTGCAACTACAACAATCCAACTAGAAGAGGATCTTGAGGAGGGGGAGTGACTCTTCCATTCACAGATTTGGGTGAAGGGGACCCCACTGCATTTTATTGTTGATAGCAGAATCCAAAAGAACATCATTTCAGAAGAGGTTGTAAATCAATTGGATTTTCCAACAACACCACACCTATAGCCATAAAACATCAGGTCACTTCACCAGGGTCAAGATCTTCGTGTCAGCCAGCAGTGTCACATGTCCTATGAAATCAAGCCCTTCAAGGATGAGGTATTGTGTGATGTTTCCCCACTGAAAGTCTGTGATATTTTATTAGGCCAACCATATATGTGGATGCACCATGTTTTTTATGAGTCTCGACCCCATAGCATCATTGTTACTCTCGGGGGTCAACTATACAAGATACCAGAGATAGTTCTGATTATTGTCCCACCAAAACAAGGCCACAAATTAATCTCTCATACTGCAAATTTTATCCTCTTCACAATCCAATTAGAAGGTGAATAGAAGGACAATGCAACCACTGCAGCCTCAACCCAAGACCTTTATATCCTGTAGAAACATATAGACAATATTGTAGAAGAGTACCAAGATGTTCTTGTTGCACCTACGGGGGTGCCTCCATACTGCCCAGTCAAGCAAGGTTATAATAGAAACCTTCATACACTTCATGTTGCATCTTCATTGACAGAGTCCTCCCACACTCAAGTAGATCATGTAGCTAGATTGGTTGAAAAGATCCAACCCCTCCAACAATAAGTTCATGAAAACCTTCAACAAGCTAAGCGGGACAACTTCTTCATCAAGGAAAACAACGCACCAAGCTTCAGATTTAGCAAAATTCTCCCCATATCCCATGGGAACTTGACAAAATGGGGACCATTGGTCCCTAAGGGAGGAGGAATGATCCATATGGATCTCGGTGGCCATCCACCTTTTCCACTAAATCAACATTTTGAGCCTGTGGTTTTGATAAACCATGATATTCACCATTTTGATGGGGAATGGAATGTAAAGTCAAATTCATTTGTTAATTACATACATCATGTAATGATTTCCTAATGGTATTATGTGCATACCTACAAAATAGTGTTAATGCACTAGATCCCATTAGAACTCCGCAGTTAAGTGTGCTTAGGCTAGAGTAGTATTCGGATGGGTGACCGCTTGGGAAGTCTTAGTGTTTTACATTCCTATGGAATTTTATAAACTTAGTCCAATTCATCCCACATGCATCATGGGAATTGTTCTCCTCTTACTATGTCATATATAATTGATTCAAATGAGTCCCTTTAAGCATGCAATGGTGATGCAGACGAGCTTTACGACCGTACCCCCGTCGCGCTCTCCTACTCACAGGATCATTCTAATTCTCTTCCTGCTGAGCCAAATTGGCTCTTTGGATTCCCTCAAGAATCACTATCAAAACACGAAACAATCCACAGGTCCTTCGTTCACCTGCACAGCCTCTGCACCTGACCATGACCAATTTCCCCACAGGAAACTGTTGTCAGGCATCAGGGTTTCGGACTTTCCGCGGTCGCAAACCTCTGTCCTCGTGAATCCCCGATCCCCGAATTACCGATGAGCTCTCGGCTGCTATGAGCTAGCCCTCCTGGCTAAGCTTCCACCATATGACCACTACTCCCATGTCTGTGGCCTTACCTCCCTCACGGCCTCGTGACTCGCTATGTCAAACCCTCGATTTTCCAACTCTCGACACCCGATGTACCGAAGTGCTGAGGTGCACGTGTGACTTTTCAACGGTCACTTCTCCCCATCCGGACTTCGGCTCCTCGCGACCTCTCTAATCCTAACGTCCAATCTTCGGGGCTCCTCGTAGCGAGATCCCAATGACTCCGTGCCTCCTGTACTCCACTTGCCGGCTTCTTCTATGGCCCACACTACCTACGTGGCCCTTGGGATGTTGTGTCTCGCGACTTCACAACTCCCGCTACTAAATATTAGATGCTTTTCTTGTGAGGTCCCGATAGGTGATCCCATGTGCGGATCCAACGGTCCTCCTCAACTGCAATCCAACGACTATCCTTCTCTCACTCCTCGCGTCCTTGCAACTTGGAGCACCCAGTATTTGGGCTTTCACTTGGCGAACTTCCGAGTTTGCGAGATCTCCTTGATCTCTGCCACGTGTCCTCTTTAGATGGATGGCTCCTGTCCTCTCACCTCTTTGCTGCCTCGTGACCTCGCAACTTGCGACTCTTGTTGACAAATTCTCAACCCTTCCACTCGTGAGGTCCCGAGTTGCAAGATCTCACGATCTCTGCCACGCATCCTCTCCAACGGACGGTCCAGATCTCTTTCGTTGTTTCGCTGCCTCACGTCCTTGTGCCTCGCGACTTTGAATGGCTTCTTCTTATTCTTCCAACTACCGATGTCTAAGTCCTCGATGTGGGTGATCTCACGACATGTGTCCACTCCCCAATGAACGGTCCAGATCAACTCACTATTTTGGGACCTTGGATGTCCCGATAACTAAACCTCATGTAGCTTCCACAGATCCAATGGCTGTCAGGTATCTGTTCCAGATCTAATGACCCAGATATGTTCTCCTCTGCGCCTTCCCTATGTTTCCTCTTGGACACAAATCCACAGTCCAGATTCTCTCAACTAATCAAATGGCTGATGTCGCTCCTCCTGAGGCTTAACCTCTGCACAACTCCTCCCGATCCAATGGCTGTCGATATTTCTTTATGAGATCTGATGGTTGTCGATCTCCTCTTGCCGTAGGCTCCTCCTGAGATCCTTTTGGACATAAACTCCTCAATGGTCCAGATCTTTTTACCTGTCGATCTGACGGCTGGTGTTTCTCTGCCTAAGCATGCACACGCTTTCTTCCTTCACTTGGAAGAATCCTCGAGTTCTATCAAAGGTCTCATCCTTCATCTGCCTTCTTCTCTGTGAACTCCCGAACCTTGATTTTCGTCACGCATATGATAATGTTGCCCCTCCTGAGCTTCTCTTCCTTCGACTCCCCGAAGGATTTCCTTTTGACTCCTACGCCTCTACAGAGTCTTTGCACACCAAAGTGCTATCTCTTCTGAGCTTTCACTAGCACTCAGACCCCTAAGGGATTTCGTTCTTCCTTCTCCCACAGATGGAGAATGAAATGGATGCCCTCTTGTCTACCCTTCTGCTCAAGCGACCCTCTCGCTGAGTCCTTATGGGTGTTCAACAACCCGTGAAAGTCCCTCGGTGGACTCTTCCTTTAAGTAGTAGGACTCCAAGAGTTCTCTTCTCTTTTATTTGTGTCTGTCTGCACACTTTCTCAACGCCCTCCTGGCAGAGTATCTTCTCTTCCATAGAACACTCAATGGTTCTGTCTCCTGTGCACTCCTTTCACTTGCTCGATTCCCACCTGGCAGGGCTCTCCCAGAATCCTTAGTGATTCTTTCTTCTTCTTCTTCCAACTCTCAGCAGAGTTCTTCTCCAACGCAACCCCTGCGTATGCTCAATGCCCACCAGGCAGAGCTTATATAGAATCCTCATTGATTCTGTCTGCAACTGTGTCTCAGATACACAGCCCTGCCTCCAAGGTATTCAACAACCTTGAGGTCTTCTTCCCGAGTCGATGACTTCAGCTTCTATGCCTCAGCACATCTTTGTCTGAACCTGCAGTGTTCAGAAGTGCATCCTCTGTGCACGGCTCTAAGAACCCGCAGCGTTCTATCACACCCTCCTGGTGTGAAGCCTCAAAGACCTTCAACCTAAAATCACGCAAACTCCTGCAGTATGCATCAACAACCATACATTCACAACATATATAGGGAACACACACAGACATCCATATACACAGAATACACAGAATATGTAGGAAAAATTGCTCTGTTAAATTAACAAATGACAAATGCCTGTAATTACAATGTGTTCCTAAGCTCTCTCTCTCTGGATATCCTCAGCTTCTACACTAATTCTCACCTAGCTCAACTAACTCAAAATGAGATCTAGAAATCTCTTTTACTTGAGGGGCTCATCGAGTGCTTCCCTCCAGGTTCACCTACTCTAATAAATTACATTCAATGGTTGTCTAGTCTAGCGCCTGGATCTAGATCTCAGTCGATCTAGCATTAAAGTCGATCCTATCTAATGCCTGCACAAAGGCACGACTTCCATGGCTCAACAGCCTAAGCACATTCAATTACATTCAATTCAAATTTGAAATGAGGCTACACCTCTCTTTTAGCATACGATTTGAATTCGTTGGCGTGGCTGTTGGCTGGCCGCTGACGTGGATGCGATGCTCCTGCATTAAATGGAGTGTGATGTAAATATTATTTTGAATGAAGCATAGCCAACATCTCTTTTCTTTTAGAGATAGGCTACCCCATTCTGCCAGTTTGTGTTCTACAATGTTTTTCTATCTTATTCAGTAATAGAAGTTATGTTTCATTGTATTTCTATGTTCTCTTCTATATTTTTATGTTTTTCATTGTTATATCTTGGTTATATTTCTGTCTTCATGTCATTCTCAAAATAATCTGGATCACCATGTGGGATATGGATGTTGGATACTTTTCTTGTTGAAATTTTTGTTCGATGTAAATACCTAGGGTCATAAAATTATTTTTTTTCAACTCCAAAACATGATATCAATATGTCAAAAATGTGACTAAGGTGAGGTTTTTTGTTGCATAGCATATTCATTGAAAGAATATAATTGATGTACTATACATTATTGACTATGTTGTGTATTACAGGAGCCAAATGAGGCCATGGCAACAGATCATGTCATATAAAATGAGGTCAAAATGGATGACGCAGGACATCAGGTACTATAATTTTGACATAAATTAGGAAAAATTAATCTGATGACATTTTCTGAAATGTCCATGTTTTTTCATGAAATTGTTAAATTTTATAGTGTATTATCCAATCTTGTCAGAAATTAATGCATGTTGTTGATTATTTTAGATGGAGATTGGAGAAAATGTATAGCTTTAACATTCAACTAGTAAAATAAAAAGATATGTACGTGGATGTGTACCTAAAACTATTAAATCACAGAGAGGACAATGGGTGGAAGAGGATATGGCAATGGATCCTGCAGACACAAGAAATGATTGCACTGAACAAGAGGTTGTTCTAGACTATAGTACCTGGGATGAATACTTGGAGAAAGTTGTTGTTTGTGGATGTTTTGTATGTCATGGAAAGAAACAATTCAAACGAGCGATTGTACAAAGACATTGCATAGATGATGAGCTTCCAGTGGATAGTATTCCTCCTACAATTGATTCAAATCCAATTGGAATTGTGGTAAGGAATTTTCCAATTTCATATAAATAATATGTATACTTCTTTTAAACATATTTTTATATTATTTAAATAATTAATTTTTTTCTTAATGAATACTTGCAGGATAAATTTCTTAGTTTAAAGTTTCTTGGACCACCGAATTCTATCCTAGAGTGCGATGATCATTTATTAGATGATACATCTAACAAAAATATGTGCACATATAACAACTCTGAAGATGAGGATTTGATGAAAACAAGTAACAGAACAAGAATCACTTTAAAGATGCATAATTTTCTTAAATACAAGGGGAAGGTTGACCACATACCCTATGAGAATGAATGTGATGGAGATGATGACCTGCCCCTGAGTTTGAGATCAATTTACAAAGAGACATTTGATCATCGATTATATTGTGCTTGGCCCAGTGATCAACAAATACCTAGAGTGTATGAGGTATTTCAATTTTGGGGATACAACTACATGATACGACTCTCCAATATTCATGGAGAAAATCTAGGACTCTTTATTGTCCAAAATTTCCATGTGGATCTGAAAATAGAAAAAATTCACAAAAAAACACTAGGAGATTAATTCCATATTATGGTCGATCATATTACAGTGGTGAATGGAAAAGGATAGTAGAATACAAGCCTACCATGTCATCATATGGTCTAAATTTGAATATGTATACACATAATCTCCAGTTGGAAAGTGGAAAATAAATTAATAGAGGTCATATTATGTATATAGATGGGCATGCACACACACACAAAAATATTTCAGGTTTTATAAATAGTAGAAAGGGAGGGGACCTTAATGTAAGACCAAAGTGTCAATTTGTTGAAGTTATAAATGATAAATATGGAGATATGGAAAGAGAGGATGATAGATTGATAATGGTTGAGGCTATTATGGACCTTACCATTAGGGCTGAGTTATTGATTAATTATCCCTTCTTAAAGCGCACTCCTGCACAAAAGAAAATGTAATAACTAGGTCTCTCTAAGGATGTTCGTAAGGGCAAAAAACCAAAGAATAATCAATGAGTCTGTATTGACATTTTATACACTATGTTGTCAAAATTTTGTTTTATTTTAAATTATTGTATAAAATAAGTAGTATATAAAACAATATTTCGTTATTCAATTGATGTATATATGTTCATACATTCTATATTATTATTGGTTAATAAAATATAATTGATTATATTTCTTTGAAATTGATACAATTATGATTTATCCAATTCTTTCCAAACATTAAATAATGCTTGTGTATGTTGATAAGTAGAAGACATCAATGATCCACCTACTAATACCCAAGATCAAATTGGGTTATTGAGACTTGGACGGGATGATCCAAACCATCCTTTAAACCATACCAGGGAGAACAGAGCAACATTGAAGAGAATCCTACAAGCTAATAAGTTTGAAGAGATGATGAGATTATCACACAATGATGACATGCTACATAGATTTAATGATGATGATGATAGTGAAAATGCAGTGCATGAAGAAGGATTGAATGAAATGATTATAGTTTTTATTGGGGATGGAAACAATCATGATGATAATGATCATATGGTTGACAATAATGATGATAGTAGGGATAATTACCAGCAACGTAATCTTGATGATAACAACCTGAAAGACTCAATCAAACAAGCTGCGAAGACACTCGTGTTCAGATCGGGTACAAGTATAACCTCAAAACTTGCATGCACATTGATATTATTAGAAATCAAATCACTATTTGGTTGGTTAGAGAAAGGATTGACTACCCTACTGAAGTGAGTTGAAATTTATTTCTTACTTTGCATTTTCAATTGGTTTACGTAATTTGTAAAAATTCATGAACTATGTTTATATTTCTTTAATGGGATGTTATAAAACATATATTGTATATAAACAGTAGTAGTATAGATTGACATATCAAACATGTTCATCATACGTCAAACATTTAATTGATTTAATCTTTGGTAATCTTACAGGGCACTAAAAACTAAAATACTCCTTGAAGAGAATGTGTTTCCATCAACTTGCAAAGAAGCACGTCAGTTGTTCGATGAGTTGGGGATTGAATACAAACATATTCATTCATGTAAAAATGAATTTATTTTATACAGAGATGAATATCAAAACAAGATAGAATGTCATGTATGCAAAGAGAACAGATATGGTACACATGTACAAGGTCCTACAGTTCCAAAAAAGGTTTTATGTCACATTCCAATTATAGCTAGACTTCAACAAATGTTTTGTTAAAAGTCACTTGCAAAATTGATGGACCAGCATGCAAATGATAGGAGTAAATATGGATTCATGCAAATTATGACCAACTCCAAAGCAATGAAACACATAAAGGAAAAATGGCCAAGTAAATTCAAAGATGAACCACGCAGTATTAGGTTTAGTCTTGCAATTGATGGAGTGTTCCCATTCTCTTTCCTCAACTCAAATTATAGTGTTTGTCCACTCGGATTGATAGTATACAATATTCCCCCATGGATGAGTGTTAGAAAGGAGCACCTTATGTTGACTCTCATTGTTCCAGGAAAATATCAAGTTTAAAATATAGATGTTTATATTGCACCTTTTATTGCTGAGATGCAACTACTATGGAAAGGCATAAGAATGTATGACATATCATGTCATCCATCAAGTAGGTCCTTCATGTTGTATGTTGTTTTATGTTGGACTATTCATGATTTCCCAGGACTTTATGTATGTTCTGGTAAGATAAATATTTATGTATTTACACTCGTAATTTATTTTCATCCCAGCTTTCATACTTACTTTTATACTATTATTATAATTCTATTAACATTACTTATTGAATAGACACAAAATTAGATACTAAACAGGTCTACCATGGAGGCCCAAGGCTCACCCCTCGGGCCCTCGCATGCTCTGCCCTCGGATGCTGAAGCTGCCTTCTCCTCTCTGCTAGCTTCGTTGCCCAAAAAGAAGAAGTCTGAAGCCACTAAGTTCGTCAAAAAGATCGACGATGTTCCTGAGGTAAACCTCCCTCCTGAGGGTCCAATCCAGGTTGCTTTGTCCCTAGTAGATCGAGCCCTGGTGGGTCAATTCACGGGCCTTTGGCCCTCGCCAAAATCGACAGAAAATTGGGTCTTTAAGAATTGGATTCCGCTGATCAAGAAAAAAGTCACCTCATATTTTCTGGGTAGAGGATACTTCCTGTTCGAGTTCAACACAAAGGAGGACAAAGATTTGATCTTCAGGAATGGGCCCTATTTCATGGGACCTCAGGGCCTCTACCTCAATAAATGGACCCCTGACTTTGATCCGGCCATGGATGTCCCAACGACAGTTCCTGTCTGGGTTCGGCTCCCTAATCTTCCTGTGCATTGCTAGAACTGGGATTCCCTCAAGCACATTGGAGATGCTTTGGGAAAGTTCATTGATAGAGAAAACAACAATGATCAGTATGATTGCGCTCGAATCTATGTTGAGGTGGAGTTAGAGGTGGGACTTCTGGAGGCCATCAAAATAAAGGTTGGCAGTTGGACGCATGTGCAAGTGCTGGACTACAAGCATCTCCCTTTCAATTGTCGTAAATGTCACGTCTATGGCCATTTTGCAAGAGGGTGCCCGAACAAATGGGAAACAGAGAAAGGAAAGGAAGATGGTTGGAACCAAGTCAAGAGGTCAAAGACAACTCACAAGAAGACTGGGGCTCAAGGATCCCAGCCTGCCTCCACCTAGAATGATCCTCTTCCAAAAAGCCAAGGAAATAGGTATGAGCTCTTAAGCTCTACAGAAGAGACTCCTCGGGAAGAAGCTAGGCAGGATAAACCCTCAGAGAAAATGACTTCAGCAGGAACAAGTCCTGAAGAAAGTGCCACGAAAAGAAATAAGGATAAGCAAACAAAAGCCTCCGAGGAGGAGCATGACTCGGAGGAATCTGAGGAGGATGGAGGAATAGGAGAGACCCAGACATCGGTCAGAAGATATGCAAGGGGCCGCAAATCTGCTAGAGAAAAGAGAGACCAAGAAAATTATAAAGATAAGCTTCAGGGTAGTCAGCCCACTCTGGAGAAACTCCTTGGCAAAAATATGAACATGATTAAAAATCAAGTGCAAGGCTCCAAGGGAGCCCCTCACCATAAAAATAAATGATGAAGATTGTCTCATAGAATTGCAGAGGAATGAGGAGAAAAGTGAAAGAAGAAGCACGAGAAGCCTTATAAGAAGGGAAGCCCCAGACATCCTTCTGATTCAGTAGACCAAAAAGGAGGACAATGAGTTTCTCCAAATCAGTAAAAAAATTTGGAAAGGAAGTAGCGGTCAAGCAGTTTTAGCACGGGGAGCCTCTAGGGGACTGGGCTCTCTTTGGAATCCTCTCAAGTATAGGCTGGTCACCGAGATGCACAACACCCATTGGCTATTTTTGAAGCTCCAACCTTTGGACTCGATGGAGGCACTTAGTCTTTTCAATGTCTATGTTCCAACAAATATAGGGGAGAAAAGGGAGTGTTGGGACTCCATCAGGCATTTTTCGGAGTCAGAAAATTTAGAAAACATCATTGTTGTAGCTGATCTAAATCTTACCTTGCGCATGAAGTAAAAGTGAGGAGGCACAATCATAAGGGACCCTGCAAGAGAGTGGGTGGAAGACCTCATGCAGGACTGGGATCTGCTAGATATCCCCCCAGAAAATGGTAAGTACACTTGGTCCAATAAAAGAATAGGTCCTCGTCACATTGCTGCTAGACTTGACAGATGTTTGGTGCAGAGTTCCTTCCTTTTGCTGGGCTTAGAATTTAGATTACATATGCTCCCATGCAGTGTTTCTGATCATAATCCAATTATGCTTGAGATGTTGGGCCACAATGATCTTGGCCCCATTCCCTTCAGGTTCAATCCTCTTTGGGTCAAGGAACCTGAGTTTCTGAATCTGGTTCTAGACAGTTGGAAAATGCCAGTGAAAGGTTCACCTTTCTTCATTTGGGAGGAAAAACTTAGAAGACTGAAAGCTATTCTTAAATCTTGGGCTAAATCTCTTCCCTCCCCTTCAAAAGAGAGATGGCAGGCCCAAGACATACTTTCCTAGCATCATGCCCAAAGCGAAGATGTTGAAATCACTAAAGAAGTATTGGATAAGGAAACTGAGCTTCAGCAAAGCTTTCATAAAGCTTTCCTCTCGGAGGAAGAGCATTGGAGACAAAAGTCTAGGATTTTATGGCTTAAAGTGGGAGACATAAATACTGCCTTCTTCCACAAACAAACTCAAGCCAGAAAGAGCTTCAACTCTATTGCAGAAATCAAGGATGGTAACTCGTCACACAAAGACTTTGAGAGCATAAAGAGAGCAGCTTACAATCACTTTCAAAACCTGTATAGAGAAGAGGGTGTGACCGACCCAATCTCTAAATTTTTGGAGGTGGTTCCCCCTAGGATCTCTCCTTTAATGAATCAACAGCTGGAAGCGAAGATCTCTATACAAGAAATAAAATATTCTCTCTCCGACATGGCGTTGGACAAAGCCCCAGGCCCGAATGGCTTCACTGCAAGATTCCTTCAAACCTGCTGGCAAATTGTGGAGAAAGACCTCTACAAAATGATTTTGAAATCCCAAAATTGCCAGAAAATAGGGGGCAACACCAATTCATCTTTTCTCGCCCTCATTCCCAAGGAAAAGGGTGCTAAAGAATTTAATCGATTCCAGCCCATCTCTCTTTGTAATATTGGATATAAATTAATCACAAAGATAATTGCCAATAGGCTGAAAGGTATCCTCCCAGTCATCATCCCGGAGAACCAAGGAGGATTTGTTCAGGGGAGACAACTTGCTGACAATTTCATTCTCGTGCAAGAGGCGATTCACTCAAGCCATCTTCACAATGAGAAAGGTATGGTAATTAAACTTTATTTAGCAAATGCCTTTGATCGGGTTAGACTTAGCTTTCTTTGGGAAGTTTTGAAAAAATTTGGCTTTGGAATGGGCTTTCTAAATTGGATCCGTGCTTGTATTGTCGATCCTTGGATYGCCCCCTTGGTGAATGGGAGAGCAGCTGGCTTTTTTAAAGCTTCAAGAGGGCTTAGGCAGGGTTKCCCCCTCTCTCCGCTTCTCTTCGTCCTTCATGTTTCTGTCCTGAGTTTCTACCTTGATCAGAAATTGGTTGACCAAGAGATCTTGGGGCTCAATATAGCCAGAGGGGTTAAAAATGTAAATCACACCCTGTTTGCAGATGATACCCTCTTGTTAGGGGTTGCCTCTTCCAGATATGCTTTAAGATTTAAGGAGGTCTTGGACGACTACAGTGAAGCTACAGGCAGTTGTTTAACCAAAGTTAAATGTAAAGATTTTTGCTGGAATATCTTTGCTTCCACCCTCTCTGCCATCTCCAGAATCCTTGGATTTTTTGCCTCCCTTTATTGGTCCTCTTTTATTTATTTGGGCCTTCCCATCTTCCGTAAACTGGCTTACTGCAGAGACTGGATTCCTCTGTTGGACAAATTTAAGGCCAAAATTCAAGCTTGGGGATTCTCTTGGTTAAACCTTACCAGCAAAACTGTCCTCATCAAATCCGTTCTCAGTAGCCTCCCCATTTTTCAATTCTCTGTTTTTCTCGCACCTTCAGGCATCATCAAAAAAAATGGAAGCCTTCATTTGTAAGTTCTTCTAGAAAGGGGGCAATCACAATGACAGGAAAATCCCTTTGGTAAGTTGGGAGAAAATTTGCAAGCCTCAAATTGAAGGAGGCCTCAACATCAAAGAACCCAACCTCCAAAACATAGCCATGGGAGCCAAGATCTTCTGGAGGATCATTGGACCACACCCAGGTTGGGCGCAAAGATCTCTATGGAGGAAATATTTCAGGGGGAAGAGGAAGAGATGCCTGGACACCTCTTTGCCCACTACAGGCTCACATCTGATCAAACTCTGCCACAAAGTAGACCCTTTAATCAGAGACAAAGTGTATTGGATTCCAGGAAACGAAAAAGAAATTAGGATATGGGACGATGGCATCATGATGTATCCTCCTTTATCGTCTCATTTCTCTCTGCATGCGCTTCGTTTGTGGCTGAACAACGCAGGTTACATAACTCTTTGGGACATCTCCCAGTGGGCAGGCAGCAATTGGCTGCATTGGAGACTTCCTCCCATTCCTCCAGAGCTGACTCCTGCTCGTGATCTCCTCCTGTCTCTGCTAAATGGTAAGGCACCTCTACGCGTGGGAAAGAAGGATGCCCACGGTTGGGGATCCACCCCAGGGTTGTACACAGTTGCGGAGGGATATAAAAGCCTTCAAGATCGTCCTAATGTCCCTCCTGATCCTGCTATTTGGAAAGGGCTCTGGAATTTCAAATCCATGCCAAAGGTTGACTCATTTTGTTGGTTGTTATGTCACAGATGGATTTTAACAGCTGACAGATTGAAGAAGAAAGGGTTCCAAGGTCCCTCTCGATGCCATTTATGCTGTGACAGTGAAGAGAATGCCCAGCACATCATATTAGACTACAAATTTTCAAGAGAAATATGGCAAGGCCTATTGAGCTATTGGAAAACTGAATTCATCTTAGCCATGTCTATCACAGATCTATTTGCAAACTGGCGAAATCTCTATCTAGAAACGCTCCCAAAGAATGAAAATTTTAAAGCTGCATGGCTCTCCTTGCTGAAATTTGTTTGCTAGCAAATTTGGCTTGAGCGTAATAGAAGAGTTTTCAAAGATGAAAAATTAAACTAGCAGTTCATCATCATTAAAATAAAAAGTCTATGGAAAGAAAGTCTGGGGGAACACTTGCCGGATTTGAATCTAAGCCATCAAGATTTAGAATGGGGTGCCTTGTTGGATCTCCAATTCTCTAGCGATATAAGGAAGCACAAGGACATAAAAGAGTGGCAATTTAGAGGAAAGGAGAATGATCTATCAGATCTGCTCCTCATGCAATCCATATACTCCTTGTTTTTTGATGGGGCAGTGAAAGGCAACCCCGGATTGGCTGGGGCAGGAGGAATTATAAAAAATAAAGAGGGCATAATTGTGTAAAAGTT
>JZKD02S2385249.1:854014-878954 GCA_000966675.3 Picea glauca
CATTGGAGACTCTCAGTCCATTATCAAAGTCTTAGTGGAGGATTCCTCTCCAGCAGATATCAGATTGGCAAGAGTGATTTCAAGAATCAGAATTCTGGTGAAATCTTTCCGGACTACATCCTTTCTTCATGTTCTGAGGGAAAATAATAAGGATGCTAATTTGGAAGCCAACAGGGCAGTTCCACTTCCTGCAGGCTTCCTCTTGATAGAAGGAAGTGAGGAGTGGGATTCCATACCATAAATTTTTCTATGTTTTTCTATATTTTACTGAAACAGTTTGTATGTCTATTTAAGATAGGGAAAATAACGAAGATAGACTCGATAGTATCGAGTAAAATCTGTGGATTCCCAAATTTTGGGGCCTATGATCAGTTAGTGGAAGAAATTTTAAGGGCTATGCCCGACCTAATGTAACCAGTGAAAGGAATTTTGGCCAAACTCTAATAGAAATCCATACCCGTTCTTGTTAAAAAAAAAAAACATTACTTATTGAATTGCAGGGCTTCAAATAGAGGGTATATTTACATGTCCAATATGTGTAGATCAATTTCAAGGGAGGTATTTTAAATATCTACATAAATTTATTTACGCAAGCAACATGGTTTTTCTACCAACAGATCATAAGTTTAGAAATCATCTAAAGAATCAATTTGACAGAAAAGTTGAAAATAGAGGCCCTCCCATGATTACGGGTCCAAGTTATTGGATTAAGAAGTATGAAGATGTTGAATTGAAAGGTTGGGAGGATTTTTTTTATCGGGGTGATTCAATTGAAGAACTAGAACAATTTGTAGTCAATATGCCAAAAGGAATGAAAAGGAAATCCATATTTTATGAGCTCCCTTACTGGAAGGATCTATTAATATATCACCTATTAGATCCTATGCACATCTTCAAAAATGTCCCATATTTTATATTTCGACATATATCAAGCAAAGAGAAGAACACCTTGTCTTCAAGGAGAGATATTTCTCTTTCGCTTACCAAATTTGATAGAAGACATTTGTGGCGAAACATGGAAAGTGAAACATATGCAGAAGCTCCATGGATTTTGAAAAAAACAGAGCTAGAACAACTAAAAAATGTCATGTGTTCAATAAGGACACCTACTAGCTATGGTTCATCATTGGATAAATATTTTACAGGTGATGGACATATCAAAGGATTTAAACCACATGATTTTCATAATTTTTTGAATGTATTATATATCATCATTTAAGTTTTACTGGTAACATTGATTTAGTACTAAATTTAATTTGATATTTTGTTGTGTGAAAAAGTACTAATGACATCTGATGAATGTGTTTGATAGCATATCATGCCATTGGAAATTAGGGGGGATTCATGTCTTACCGTTGACTTAAGGAATGCCATAAGTTGATTGTCATCATTTACAAGGTATGTGGTATGAAATGCTCATGTGTGAGAGATATAGAGATATTATATTCCATTTTAATTTTTCACTAAAGGTTCATACTAATTTACTATTCTTATAATAGGTGGGTAACCTCCTTGGAGATCCATGAATGTGAAGTAACGAAATGGAAGAAGGAAACTGCATAAATTGTATGTGTATTTGAGAAGTACCTTCCTACAAGTTTCATGGACCTACAAGTCCATTTACTTATACAGCTAGTCGATGACATTGAATTGGCAGGTGTCGTATCAACGAGGTGGATGTTTTTCTTTGAGAGGTATATGAAAAATATAAAAAGACATGTACGACAAAAGGCACATCCAAATGGTTGTATGGATGAAGGGTAAGTATTGAATGAACCATTTTTATTCCTATGTGAATTCCTTGGTAAGGATTTTGAAGATGGGCCACACTTCTAGGATGAAAAATGAGCATCAGATATTATTGATGGAGAAAAACCAAAATCTAATGGCGTTCGAGTAGAAATTAGTAAGTAAATTCATGATCATCAATGTGGTTGTTTTCCTTACAATCATTAATTTTCTTTGTAATTTATTTGGAAAATTAACTGAATAACATTTGGAGTTTGAAATAAAGCAGTTGACATGTAATAGGTGTAGATGAAACTGCAATACTCATCAAGTTCATTATGTACCACATGGGATTTATGAACAAATGGATTGATTTGTATGATAAAGAGAGAGAGAAAGTGTTAGAAGAAAGAACACAGTTTAAGAGATCCAACCCAAGGAACACTCCACTTCCCAGTGATCTTCTTGGAGAATGGATAAAAGATTGCACTCTAGAATGGGTTACTGAACAAATTCAAAATCAAATAGAAGATGCATGTATATATTCAAACATAACAGAAGATGGAATCAACATGTGTAGATGATGTGAAAGAAAGGTATAGTTGGAATTTTACAAAATGTTGTTTCCTTACAGTTTTGACACTATTAACTATTCTAATATTCATCATTATATTTGTTTTCACTGAAATTAATGGTATTTCACATGCGAGGAAATATCCTGCAATGTGGGCATATGGACGAAATTATCATTTAGAAAGTGTAGATGTAAAGATACGATCCTTTGATTGTGGCATTATGATTGATTTCAAGAAATCCAGTTGAGCAAGCTCAAAAGATAAGAATATAATTGAAGGGAATCTACAATATGTTAGAAAAATCCAAGAAATTATTGAGTTGGATTACCGCTCTTTTAAATGTTGTATTTTTAAGTGTAGATGGTATGAAGCATTTGAGAGGATACAAAGACATGATACCCATAGTGGAATATTGTTTTCTATAGATTCCTTGAGGTTCTTACTAGAGGATAAGGAGCCTTATGTTCTACCAATTCATTGTGAGAAGTTGTTTATTTAACTCAAATAACAAGCAATGGTGATCATTAATATATTGATTCATAGTTTTTTGTGATAATGTGTTTATTAATAAATAAAAGTGTTATAAGATATTTGTAATATATGAATGTTGTTCATGTGCAGGTATTTTTCTATGAAGATATTTTGGATCCGAAATGGATATTTGTCATACATTATGATCCAAGATTAAGGCATGTATTTGACGTTGCATTAGTGGATATTGAGAAAAAAAATGATGTCCAACAAAATGGAGATATGAATTAGAGAACATCGAAGAAATTAACATCCATGATGATGTTGAATATGGTTATGTTCAGGCACAAGAAGACAACAATCCAGAGTTAGATGATTTTATGGAAGACAACAATATGGATGGTATAGAAAATGATGATCCAAATTATACATCTGGTAACAATATAGATGGTCTACAGTCAAATTTCAATGATGATGAAGATGATGCAGATCAAGAAGAGGATGATGATAATATTAAATACTTGAAAGAGCATATGAACATTAACAATGATAAATTGGATGACATTGTTGCAGATAATAATGTTAATGACCAAGACTTCTAAATTTTCAAAATTATTTGTAATCCAGTTTATAAAATGTTGATCCTCATGGACCAAACTTTCATTAAATGCTTCAGTATTATTTATGATGAAACAAATTATGTTTTCTATGAATTATTGTCAAAAAAATTTAGGATTACTTATATAAGAGTTAGCATGGTTAGTGTTCATTTATTGGAAATTGCTAAAAAAATATAATTAAATATATCGTATATGTAAATCAATGTAAATCCAAACAATTAGGCTAATTAATGTATCCAAATTTTATTCACAAATTTATATTTTAAAACAAATTGAAATATTTCACTAAGCCTAAACCTAAGACCTTAAACTTTATACAATCTAACTCCTAACACCTTGAAACATGGACGATCTTGAAGATTATGTGGGGAGATTAGACATCCTTGAGTCTTGAAACCCTCCCATACCATCAAGAGCCATGTGGCTAGTATAACCATGTAAAATTTTGACGCATACAGGCACAGTTTGGAGAAATTTCAACGTTGGCCTCATTCATCGATAATCATGTAGGGTCGATTGATGTCATTAATCCCTTCACTTGATATAGTACCTAACCCGTTAACAATTAGACCAATTGTATGTTGGAACCTATAAAATTCTTTTTGGTTGTATCAACTTAATATAATCATGGTTTATTAATCATCTCAAAGAGTTCCACAAGAAACAAACAAATACATGGAAATTGGCATCTTTATTAGGTTTTGTTGTAAAGATGGGTATGTCGGGTTTGATTTTTGTTGGCATGGATGGCGCAATTGGTTCATGATGAATATGATGATGATGATGATGATGGAAATGAAGAAGATAATGAATTCCCTAAGACTTAAAAACCTCCCATACCATCAAGGTATGTGCCTAGTGTAAACATGTAAAATTGTAACGCATACAGTCACATTTTGAAGAAAATTCAGCATCTCATTGTCCGAGGTCGGTGGATGACATTGGTGATGGGCATGTTGGAATTTCCAATACATTTAAAGATAGTTCCGACAAATATTCTATAGAAGGTAATGACAAATGATGAAAATGAACGTTGATGCAAACCTGGACGATCTTGAAAATTACATGGGGAAATCATACATACTTTAGTCTTAAAACCCTCCCATATTCTCAAGGCATATGTCTGATCTAACCATGTCAAATTTCGACGCATACAGGGACAGATTGAAGAAATTTAAATGTTGGCCCCGTTCACCTCTCACTATGTGGTGTCGGTGCATCACATTTGTGGTGGGTGAATTGGAAGTCCCGTGACATTTCAAGAGAGTTCCAAAAAAGATTCTGCAGATGGAAACAACTAATGATGACAATGAGACACCCATTATGAACGTTTATGAAAACATGGACGATCTCAAAGATTATGTGGGGGAATTAGACATCCTTGAGTTTTGAAACCCTCCCATACCATTAAGGCATGTGTCTAGTCTAACCATGTCAAATTTCGACGCATACATGCACAATTTGAATAAATTTCAGCATTGGCCCCATTCACTACTCACTGTGTGGGGTCGATGCAATATGACATTTGTGATGGGTGTATTGGAAGTTCCATGACATTTCAAGAGAGTTTTGACAAATATTATATAGATGGAAATGATGAATGATGAAAATGAGACATCCATTATATTGAACGTTGATGCAAACATGGATGATCTAAAATATTATGTGGGGACATCAAACATCCTTAAGTCTCAAAACCCTTCCATACTGTCAAAGATTATGTGGGGAAATCAATATACATCCTTGATTCTTGAAAACATCCCACACCGTCAAGGCATGTGTCTAGTCTAACCATATCAAATTTTGATGCATACAAGAACATATTGACTAAATTTCAGCTTTGGCCCCATTCACTACTCACTATGTAGGGTCAGTGCATGACATTTGTGGTGGGTGAATTGGAAGTTCCATGACATTTCAAGAGAGTTCCAACAAAGATTCTACATATGGAAACAACAAATGATGAAAATGAGACTTACATTATGAACATTGATGCAAACATGGACGATCTCAAATATTATGTGGGGACATCAGAAATCCTTGAGTCTTGAAACCCTCCCATACCATCAAGGCATGTGTCTATTCTAACCATGTAAAATTTCGATGCATACATGCACAGTTTGAAGAAATTTCAACATTGTCCCCATTCACTGCTCACTATGTGAGGTCGGTGCAATATCACATTGGTGATGGGTGTATTGGAAGTGCCATGACATTTCAAGAGAGTTATGACAAATATTCTATAGATGGTAATAATGAATGATGACAAAGAGACATCCATTATAATGAACGTTGATGAAAACATGGACGATCTCAATTATTATGTGAGGAAATCAAACATCCTTAAGTCTTGAAACACTCCCATACCATCAAGGAAACTATCTAATCTTGTCAGTGTTTCATGGAATCTTGCACAAGAGACCTAGATAAAGCATACACAAACAAAGATTATTAAGAAAAGGAAGAGAGATACACAATGAAGAATGAGAATCAATGTATATTATGATCTAATCAATGCATGATATTCACTCATATAGGAAATGACATCCTATAATTATGAATGCATGCATAATAGTGATGGTCTAAGATTAGAAAGTATAAAATAGAACTAGTCAGTTAACTCCCACTGAACTAGTGTTACTGCCACTGAACTAGTGTGTTGAAAATAGAAATTTGTCCAACATCCCCCATGAACATCACTATGGAGTAAAAAATGAGTCCCAGATACTAGGCTATATTAGGTACTCATGTACAATGCAACTAATGAAAACTGAATAAAAGTGAGGAAAGAGGGAAAACCATGTGGGAACAAACCCCCCCCTCAAAAGAAAATGTATCAAAAGAAGAAAAGGCGGTTTCTAGGAAACTATGTTCTTCACTGCAAGATGATCCTGCAAAGTCTAAAACTTATTCTCAGTGAATGTGTTGGTGAATATGTCAACATTCTGTTCAGAGGAAGGACAAAACTGCAAATCAATGATCATGTCATGTACTGAATCTCTGATGAAATGCATGTGGACCTTAATGTGTTTGGTTCGATGTCTTTGTACTGGATCTCTACAAAATATCAGTGTACTCTAATTGTCACACCATATGATAATCAGACAGTGAAACTGGATACCAATCTTGGTAAGGAATTATTGAAGCCAAAGTGTTTGAATGACACAGTTGACTACTCCTTTGTACTCGACCTCTATGGAAGATAAAGAAATGGTTGATTGCTTCTTACTTGACCAACAAATTGGGCCTGACCCCAAACTGAGAGTGTGCCCAGACGTGGACTTACGATCTGTGCTGTCACCAGCCCAATCTGAATCTATGAAGCCTATGAGATCTAATGCACAACTAGTTGCATAGTGAATCCCATAACTCATGGTTCTGTGAACATATCTGAGGATCTGCTTGGAAGCTTTCCAGTGCTGATCACATGGTTCCTTCATGTATTTAGAAACTACTCCTACCACATATGATATATATGAATAGGTGTGGGTGAGATACAAAAGACTCCCCACCAACTATCTATACAAAGTGTTGTCCACTAATGGTGTATCCCCGTCATCCTCAAGTTTGATCCTAGATAAGAAGGGTGTAGGTGCAGGCTTACAGTATGCCATGTGGAATCTATCCAGAAGATCCTTAACATACTTATCCTGGGAAAGTTTTATTCCAAAAGTATCTTGATTGATATCAAGAGAAAGAAAGAAGTCTAGTGGACCCATGTCCATCATAGAGAACCTGTCATGCAAAATATATGGCTGAAGAAGAGCTACCAGTGATCAAAAGATCATCAACATAGAGTCAGTAGTCCTCAACATGTAAACATTGGAATCATATTTACATCTAACAAAATCATGTGAAAGAAAGTAAGAATCCATCTTTGCATACCATGCTCTAGGTACCTGCTTGAGGCCATAGAGAGATTTCTTCTGTCTGCATATTAAAGATGTGTTTTGAATGAACCCCTGTGGAGGCTCCATGTAGATCTCCTGTGAAATGTCACCACGAAGAAAAGTATTCTTCACATCCATCTAGTGAACTTCCCATCCTTTGGTTGTTGCAATGGCTAGAGCCAAGCGAATGGAGTCCATTTTTTCTACAGGAGCAAAGGTCTCATCATAATATATCCCATGAATATGTTGAAATACTTTTTCAACTAATATGGCCTTGTACCTGCTCACCTGACCATATTATTCTCTCTTGGTCCTATAGACCCATTTTCATCTAACAAATTTCCTCCATGGTGGAAGTGGAACCAGATCCCAAGTCTGATTCTCTAGGAGAGAGTCATGTTCCTCCTGTATGGCCGCTTCCCATAGTGGATTTCCAACAACCTCACTGTAGGTATGTGGATTAGAAGATTGAACCATATAGCAATGCATGGGCATCGCTGATTTAGAATATTGAAATCACATGAGAAGGATCCACATGCTGAGATCGAGTCCTCCTCGAATCCAATGGATCCCTTGTAAGGTTTCCTGCTGCTTGAAGTGTGGAATGTTCCCACTTGGTAATTTTCTGAAGCTCCAATGTTGTATCCTCATTTGGTTGTACTACCTACTCATCTACATGTATAGAATCCTCTGAATCTGTGTTTGAATATGTAGCATCTGAGTGTGTGGAATCATCATCTCTGATGTCTGGAACTGATGGAAGCACAAGAGTCTCTGCATGTTGCACTGGAGGTGCATGCAAACAACTCTCCTCAAACTAAAAAGTGTGCTCAATGATGAGCCGGTATGTAGAGGGATAAATCAATATGTACCCCTTCACATCATCTGGATATCCTAGAAATATGCAAGGTGTGCTCTATGGATCTAAGGCTTTCATCTTTTCAGAAGGAATATGGGCCCATTCTCTAGATCTAAAGATGCAGATGTGTGTGACATCTGGTTTGTCACCTGTCCAAGCCTCAAAAGGTGTCCTATCCTCAACAAATCTGTGAGGTGATCTGTTATGTATGTAAGTAGCACAACTAAGTACCTTAGCCCAAAGCTTGGAAGGAAGTGATCTTGCATGAAACATGCAACTGTTCATCTCCTTGAGAAACCTGTTCTTCCTTTCAACAACTCCATTTTGTTGTGGAGTGTATGGAATTGTGTGCTGCAACCGGATACTAGCTTCATGACAAATATTCTGAATGTCTCCATTGATATACTCCCCCCCATTACCCGGAGGATCTTTATTTTCTTCCCAGTTTGTGTCTCTACTAGAGATTTGGAGTCTTTGAGATGATAAAAAACTTCAAACTTTTGTCTGAGAAAATAAACCCAAGTATGGTGTGAGTAATCATCAATAAATGTAATAGAATACCTTGTTCTGATGATGGAAGGATGTGGAAATGGATCCATGAGATCACTGTGAACAAGATATAAGGAAGAGGAGGCTCTCCTTGCCTTCCCTTTTTCAAATTTCTCTTCAGGATGCTTGCCAAGAATGCATCCTTCACAAACCCCTTCAGAAAATTGTATGTCTCGAAATCCTTTGACCATTCCTTGCTTGGAAATTCATTGCAAGTACCTAAATTTTAAATGACCAAATCTCTCATGCCATACTCTACTACTATCATTAGCATGTGTAAGTAGAAAAGAGGAGTCATAGTCAATAAACTTAGTGAACTTATACAACCATGATTTGTGATCTAACTCACCAACTGCAATAATGGAACTGTCATACATGTCAAGTACAGTAACTGAATCTGATGTAAATTCAACCCTTTTACCTATTTGAGTGATCTGATAAACTAAGAACAGATTTATAGAAATCATTGGAACATGTAAGACATTCTAAAAACTTCCATTAGGGAGTTCCACTCTTCCCTCTCCTACAACTTCTATTGGAGTATCATCCCCCATGAGAATAGGAAGTCCAGAGCATGAACTCAAAGAAGTAAAAACTTCCTCTTTAGCTTCCATATGATGTGATGCACCATAATCTATAATCCATGAATCATATGAGAAATTAATTGCAACTAGAGCATGATGATTACCTTTCCTAGGTGCATGGTCTTCTTCCTTATTCTTCATGGCTCCTTCAAGAATGAATTCTCCAAGGTTATTCTTCTAAAGTACTTGTGTCATAAGATCGATTTGCTTCTTCATGCATGTGGAATCTTCATGATTCATTTTATTGCAATATTTTCATTTCTTTTCCTTCTTCTTCTTCCCTTTGGAATTTTAATAATTTTTGGAACCTGAAGAATCCTTGAAGGGTTTAGAATATCCCTCCTTCTTTGACTCTGGATGTAATAGATCCCTTCATTTCTACTTCTATTTTTGATTGGATGACCCTTTTCCATCATGCATGGTGAGTGCATGTGCTTTGGGATCTTTCATGAGGCCCATCTATATGAGTTTTGCCTGCTCTTGTGTCAGAGAATCAATGAACTCATCCATCGTAGGCATTTTCCAATTTGTGCCCAAAACACATATTCCAGAATGGAAATTGGAGACATATACAACATATGTTGGCCCTAGCCTGGCCAAGATTTTTAGAATAAGTGGTTTCTCTTGTGTAGACTTTCCAATACCACATTCACCCAAGCTCAAAATAAAATATTTAAATTTAGTAAAGAAATCTTGTATCTTATCAAAAATTTTAGGGTCTAAGGTATTCATCTCTACCTCAAGCATATGAACTCACATCTGATCCTTCTTTCCAAAGAGTCCTTCCAAGGCGGTCCAGATCTCGTTTTGAGTCTTTCATGTGAAAACATGCAACCATAGATTAGTGGATATTAACTAAAGAAGTAATCATGTGGCATCATCCTTATAATTCACCCATCCGGTCTTCTCAAGCATTGATGTAGGTTCTGTTTATGTCGTCATCGTCAAATTATATAGTCCTTTTCTTTTGATTTGGAATGCGGTCTTTGGATTCCATTAAAAATATTTTTACAGTGTGATTATTATCACTAGACTTGATTGAAGAATTTTCATCGCCTCCATCCTGCTATCGATTTTGAAAAGATCATAAAAACCCAGATCGTGGATTTTGAGATATGACTAACGGTGCTATGGCAACTATATATATTATAAAACATCTCTATATCCTAAAATATGATGTGGTTTTTGGATATTTTTGGTGAGAATGATCATCCCTAAGTTATATGTCTCTGGTAAAAATTTCAGCCTGACCCAGATCACAGATTCTGAGATATGGCAATTTTATTGTAGAAATCCAATTTTTGGAGGGTTGTTGAATCATCGCACCCTAGAGAAGGATGAAGTATGATGATGCTAAATCATTTCACCCTAGTGAAGGACACATTGCGATGATTTTCAAAAACTGAATCATCCCACCACGGATGAAGAACACAGTGCAATCATCGCACCCTTCGACAGCGATAGGCCGTGACAATTCCAATCGTCACACCTTTCAATAGGGATAGGCCATGATGATTATGGAAACTAGGTTTACTCAATGACACTTTCACTCTTCTCTGGATTGTCTAGGTTTCTCCAAGTATCTCAACTCTGATACCATGTCATTGTTTCATGGAAACCTAAATGGGAGACCTAGCTAAAGCATACACAAACAAAGTTTATCAAGAAAAGGAAGCGAGATACACAATGAAGAATGAGAATCAATGTATATTATGATCTAATCAATGAGTGAGTGATATTCACTCACATAGGCAATGGCATCCTATAATTAGGAATGCATGCATAATAGTGATGTTGTAATATTAGAAAGTATAAAATAGAACTAGTCAGTTAACTCCCACTAAACTAGTGTTACTGCCACTGAACTAGTCTATCGAAAATAGAAATTTCTCCAACAAATCTAACCATGTCAAATTTTGGTGCATACGCACACAAATTTAAAAAATTTCAACGTTGGCCCCATTCACTGTTCACTGTGTAGGTTTAGTGGAAGAAATTTGTGATGGGTGTATTGGAACTTCCATGTCAAATTTCAATATGGTTTCGACAATGATTCTATAGAAGGGAATGACGAATGATGACAATGAGACGTGCATGATGAACGTTGATGCAAATGTGGATGATCTCAAATATTATGTGGGGAAAACTACATCCTTGAGTTTTGAAAACCTTCCATACCGTCAAGGCATGTGTCTAGTCTAACGACCATGTCAAATTTTGATGCATACAAGCACATATTGAAGAAATTTCAACGTTGGCCCCATTCACTTCTCATTATGCAGGGTTGGTGCATGAAATTTGTGGTGGGTGAATTGGAAGTTCCATGACATTTCAAGAGAGTTCCAACAAATATTCTACAGATGGAAATGATGAATGATGACAATGAGACATTCATTATGAATGTTGATGTAAACATGAATGATATCAAAGATTATGTGGGGGCATTAGACATCCTTGAGTCTTGAAACCATCCCATACCGTCAAAACATGTGTCTAGTCTAACGATGTAAAATTTTGATGCATACAGACACAAACTGATTAAATTTCAACATTGGCCCCATTCACTGCTCACTGTGAGGGGTCAGTGGAACACAATATTTGTGATGTGTGTACTATAAGTTCCATGGCATTTCAAGAGATCAGTTCCAAAAAATATTCTACATATAGAAATGATGGATGATGACAATGAGACATGGATGATCTCAATGATTATGTGTAGGGCCATTGGATTTCATTAATCCCTTGACCCTATATAATCCCTATTCAATTAACCATTAAACTACCTAACCCATAAGCCCCAAATCCATTAGCCATTGACCCTTAATCTCTTAAAATGTAACCCCTAATCCCTTAAACCTTAATCCATTAAATGGTAACCCCTAATCCCTTAACCCTTAATCGCTAGACCCCAAATCACTAAATCACCTAATCCCCAAAGCCCCTATCCATTGAACCCCCAAAAACTCAAAAATAATAATATTTACTCATATTAGGAGTTAAATTGGAAGCTAAACTAGAAGCTAAAAAGGAAGTTATTCTGGAAGCTAAACTGGAAGCTAAAATAGAATCTAAATTGGAAGCTAAACTAGGTGCTAATTGGGGCGCTAAACAGAGAGCTAACTTAGGTGCTAACTGGGTCATTAAATAGGGCACTAAACTAGGTGCTAATAGTGCCTAGATTAGCACTTACTTATGATGCTCGACACAAATAGCACCATAAATAGTGCCCTCCCGATAAATAACGCTGACTTTATCCAAAAAGGGGAGAAAAATACATTAAAACAATCAATGGAAGCTAAAAAGGGAGCTAATCATAGGGATTTGTTGTAGTGTCCTTACACTTCCTCATCCACCAACTCGCTGACTACACATCACCCATATCCCTCTGCCACCGACAAATTACTCCCACCCCTTTCTTCACTCCTACCCTTCTCCTTATCTCTCCACCATCTCCACTCCCTTATCCCTTATCCTCCCATACTCATCCATATTTCAATATATGGTGGGGGAGGAAACCCAACACACTCCTTTACCCTTCCCCCTCACCTTCCTCACCCCCACTCCTGCTACCTACATTTATCCTCCCTCACTTTCATCATCTACATTTATCTCCTTTCCCCCTAACTACTCACAATACTCGTTGAGTTCATGGACACTGACCACCCTCACTCCCTTATTCACCTCACTCCCCAACCCACTCCCGCTACCTACATTTCTCCTCCCTCACTTCCATCATCTACATTTATGATGCAGGAGAATCGTAAGCAGTCAAGTGAGCATGGAGGCGAAAGACAACTGGAAAACGCAACACACATTTTTCACGTTTTGAAATATTTTGAAAGTTGAAGGGAGAAGATATAAATGTAATAGCTAGAAGAATATTTGCATTTCTGTCTGGCTGTTGAAAACAGATCATGAGCGATTTTCTCTCATCTGTCAATGTAAAAGGCATTTAAGCCCAGTTAATGAAAGTAGGTAGGTTTGAATTAATAGATTAGACAGTTTAGAGAGTAGGAGGGAAAACGGGTATAGACACCCTCACCATTATATCATTGTAGGTAATTGTATCATATCACAGAAGGAGAGAGTTGTAGCAGAGAGCTATAGAGAACAACCCAAGTACAAGAGCTTTGAATTAATATATGAAGCTTTGAATCAGATTTCATGGTGTTATGATGTTTTCTATTTATACATGGTGAATGGTATGCTTACAGTTGTTTTAATCTCTCTGTTATGTATTTGCTTTAATATTGTGTGTATGTATGATTTCATGTTGAATGTTTGAATTCTGAGAGAGAGAATGAGTTTCAATTGTTTCTCTTCCTAAGTGAGAGAAGTTCCTACAAGGAGTGCAGTGAAATGTCTGCAAGGAGTGCGTTGACAAAGGTTCAGAGTTTATCTCTGAAAGCTCAGGAGAGATATCATTGTTCTCATTCTGATAGAAGTGTAGGAGAAGCATAGAGGTCGTGCAAGGAGTGCGCGGGATGTTGGGAGTCTTAGGACTTATCAACTAAGGGAATAATTTGAGGACTGTTGTTGCAGAGAGTGCACAGAGTTGAGAGGTCGAATACCCAGGAGTATTCAAAAGATTGCCGCAAGGAGTGCGTGCAGGAGTTCTTTTCAAGGCTTGAAGTTGCCAGAGAAAGCTCAGGAGGGTTAACACCTTTGAACACTTCAAAGGAGGATGAAGATTGAAATAATTCAAAGGGAGATGAGGGTTGAAGTCATCCAGTAGAAGTAAAGTTCATAAAGGAGAACATTGGTTTACTTCGTAGAAGCTGTCCAGGAGAAAACAAATGGTTGAAATTCTCTATGGAGAATTCGTGAAGCGGCGAGGACCATAGGATCTAGAGGAGTTGTAGGTGGATAAGATTTGGATGAATCCATTTCGTTGGTGTCAAGATTCACGTTGACCATTGATCGTGATCTATCTGAGCCGTCAGATCATTTTGGCATTTTGGGGATGCTAATGATAAGGAGTTGATCATAGTGGAAAGAAAGTCCCAAAGTCACAAGTTGCGATAGGAATTGGCATGGAGTTTCAGGATTTCGGCACTTTGGGTGTCGAGGAACTGAGGAGGCGGCATTTTGGGATTAAAAGTTCTGAACTCCTGATACCTAGAGGCCCGAAATAAAGCAGGTTGTTGGATCGAGCAAGGCTCGTGCAACACATGGAACATCTGTCAGGAGGGGACCACAAGGGTGACAGGTGGCATGTACTCGTGCATCGAGGGGTCAACCCATAGTTGTCCTATCACATCTCAGGATTTCACAAAGAAGGATCACGAAGGCTCTACACTCCAACTCACGAGGTTGCAATTTGCGAGAAGTGTGAAAGGGAATTCAGACTATCGTTGACTATCACATCTCAGGATTTCATAAGAAAAGAGCACGAGAGCTCAATGCTTCAATTCGTGAGATTGCGAGTTGTGAAAGATGCTTGTGCCAAGGCCAGTTGTGGTCGTGTGGAGGTGAATCTCGTACCCTATGCTTGTTCGCATAAGGGGGTTTCAGAAGGACCTGTGGATCGATTCGTTGAAGGTTATGATAGGGATCCGAAAGAGCCACTTCAGCTCAAGAATATTTGAATGATCCTGTGAGCGGATCTCGGCCTACGGGTTGGGGGTCTGCATCAAGTGGTATCAAATCTTGACTCTGTTTGTATATTGTAGATAGAGGGAGAGAGAGGAAAAAGAGTACTCTGATACATATCAGAGCTACAGAACAAGTCTTTTCTTTCTGTAGTAGAGAAAATAAAACCATTCTCAACCATGCCACCAAGAAGAAGAGATAGACCAATGCCTGATCCAGCAGTGGAGAGGGAAATGTGTGAACTATGTGCCAGACTTGATGCAATGGAAACAACACAGAGGCACATAGTTGACGCTAGGGATATCAGCGAGGCTGAAAGTGAAAATGAAGCTGGACATGAAGAAGAAGTCGTAGTCGAAGATGCTGTAGACGAATGCCTATTTAGGGCTATTGCAAGGATAGGTGTTAGAGCGAAGATGGAGATTCCCATGTATGAAGGAAACCTGGATGTTGAAGAGATTCTAGACTGGATTAGAGATCTGGATAAATACTTCGACTATGAAGATATCGAGGAACACAAGAATGTCAAACACACTATCACAAGACTTAAAGGGCATGCAGCACTATGGTGGGATGAACTACAGGCTGACAGACACTGCAAAGGAAAGAATAAAATCAAGAGTTGGGATAGAATGGTTGCAAATATGAAGGACAAATTCATACCCAAGTATTATCAAATTACTCTGTTTTGGAGGATGCAGAATTTGAGACAGAATTTGATGTGAATGAAAGAATACATTGAAGAATTCTACAAGATAAACATTAGAGAAGGTCATCGGGAAAGCGATGATGAAAAAGTTGTCAGGTACATGAATGGTTTGAGATATGACATTCAAGATGAGATGAGCATGATGATGATTCGGACTGTAGAAGATGCTTATGAGATGGCTCTAAAAGCTGAAGAGAAGCTGAGCTAAAAGAAAGGTCAAAGAGGCCGAGGCAGAGGTCAAGCCAAAGGAAAGACAATTTCCCAAGACAAAACTCAGAGACCTCAAGAAGAGGGGAAAAAACCTCAAACTCAACATGAGAGAGGAGGAAGCTCATAGAGAGGGTAGTATGCTGATAGAAATACTTTTCCTTGAGCTAGAGGAAGAGGAAGAGGCAGAGGAGGTGAAGTGAAATGTTTTGTCTGTGGGAAAAATGGACATAAATCTTATGAATGTCCAAACAGAAAGAAAGAAGGTGGTGAAAATCACATTTCCAAAGCACAAGTATGGAATGTTGAGGAAGAAGATGCTGAGGGCAGAAGATCCTTGATGATGAGGAAAGTTCTCTTAACGCCAGAGAAGGAGGCAGAGAACCCAGCCCAAAGGAACAGTCTTTTTCAGACTGCTTGCAAAACAAAAGATAGAGTATGAAAATTCATCATGGACAACGGTAGCACAGACAATATCATTTCTACAGAGATGGTAGAAAAGATGGAGCTTGAGACTATCGCAGACCCAAGCCCATACAGAGTTTTGTGGCTACAAAAAGGACATGAGGTAAATGTCACTAAACAATGTTTAGTTGAATTTGAAATAGGAGGATATAAGGATGAAATATTATGTGATGTCATTCCCATGGATGTTTGTCATCTATTACTGGGTATACCATGGCAATATGAAAGGAATGTAGTTCATGATGGGAGGAAGAACACATACACCCTGAAGAAGAATGGGAGGACTCACATGTTGTTGCCAATTAAGGATAAAGAAGTGAAACCAGAGGTGAGAAACACCGTACTTCTCATGAGTGGGAAAGAACTTCTTAATGAGGTTAAGAAGAAGGAAGACACACAATTAATTGTGGTCAGGAAGCCTAGAATTGTTTTGACCAGTAAAAGAGTGGATGATTTACATGAGGAAATCCAAAAGTTGTTGGAAGAGTTCGCTGATATAGTAGTGGATGAACTACCTTGTTCGTTGCCACCTATCAGAAGTATAATTCATCACATTGATCTTATACCTGGAGCCGGTTTACCAAAAAAAGTAGCGTACATGTTGATGCCACAGGAGAATGAAGAATTCAAGAGACAAGTCTAGGATTTAATGAACAAAGGATTGATTAGAGAGAGCTTGAGTCCATGAGTTGTTCCAACAGTGCTCAGCCCAAAGAAAGATGGAGGCTGGAGAATGTGTACTGAATCAAGAGCAATCAATAAGATCACCATCAGATACAGATTTCCATTGTCAAGGATGGACAATTTGATGGATTGCTTGAGTGGAGCAAGATTTTTTTCAAAGATTGATTTGAAAAGCGGATATCATTAGATTTGTATGAGAGAAGGTGATGAATGGAAGATAACATTCAAGACGAATGAAGGGCTGTATGAATGGCTTGTTATGCCATTTGGCTTAATGAATGCACCCGGTACTTTCATGAGACTGATGAATGAAGTCCTGAAGGAGTTCATTGGGAAATTCATCGTTGTATACCTTGACGATATATTGATTTTCAGCAAAACTGAAGCAAAGCACTTAAAGAATTTAGCTGCAGTGATGAGGAGATTGCAGCAAGAGAAATTGTTGATAAATATGAAGAAATTGTCATTTATGAGGACATAACTCATTTATTTGGGTTTTGTTTTCTCTGCAAATGAGATGAAAATGGACCTGGAAAAGGTGAATGCAATTAAGAATTGGCCATCACCGAAAAGTGTGTTTGAAGTACGAAGCTTCCATGGTTTAGCTAGTTTCTATAGGAAATTCATCCGAAATTTCAGTGAAATTAGTGCACCGATGATGGATACGGTGAAGAAAAGACATAAATCTTTTCACTGGATAGAGGAAGCAGAGAAGAGCTTCAATCTACTAAAGAAGAAGATCCCGGAGCAACCAATTCTAGTTTTGCCAGACTTTAGCAAGACATTCCAGGTCAAGTGTGATGCAAGAGGATTTGCAATTGGAGCGGTCTTGAGCCAAGATGATAGGCCATTGCATACTTCAGTGAGAAATTGAATGAAGAGAAGATTAAGTACTCAACATATGAAAAATAATTTTATGTTTTCATACAAGTGCTAAAGAAATGGAGACATTATTTGGTTCCTAAAGAGTTTGTTTTGTACAACAATAATCACGCTTTACAATTCGTGACTCAACAGGACAAGTTAAACCAAAAGAATGCTAAATGGGTTGAATTCATGTAGAATTTGACTTTTGTCATTAAGCATATTTCTGGAACTGCTAACAAAGTTTTTGATGCTTTGAGCAGGAAATGTTTTCTTATGCAGGAATTCAGAGTCAAAACTTTGGGTTTTGATAACCTCAAAGAGATGTACAAGGATGATCCAAATTTTAAGGAAGCATATGAAGTGTCTGAGAATCTAGTTCTCAGAGACATAATCCAATGGATTGAATACATGATTGAGGATGGATTGTTATTCAGGGGAAATCAGTTATGTATTCCAAAATCCTCCATGAGGGAAAATCTGCTGAAAGAAAAACACAGTGGAGGATTGGACGAACACTTTGGTCATGATAAGATGTTCTCAAAATTGAATGGCTCATATATTTGGCTAGGGATGAGAATAGATGTTAAGAAATTTGTGGACAAATGCAGAATTTGTCAGTACAGAAAATGGAAAAGGCAGAACACAGGGTTATACCAGTCCTTACCCATACCTAAGAGGTCGTGGGATGCAGTGAGTATGGATTTTGTATTGGGACTGCCAAGAAGACAGAGAGGTTGTGATTCGATCTTTGTGGTAGTCGACAGATTTTCCAAGATGGCACATTTCATACCATGCCAGAAAACTAGTGACACAACTCACATTATGAACTTGTTTTTCATAGAAGTCGTCAGACTTCATGGCTTGCCAAGGAGTATTGTTTCGGATTGAGATACCAAGTTCGTGGGACATTTCTGGAGGAATTTATGGAAGAAGTTGGGGACAAGTTTGTCATTTAACTCAGCATATCATCCTCATATGGATGGGTAGATAGAAGTTGTGAACAAGAGCTTGGGGGATTTGTTGAGGAGCCTAGTGACTGAACACCACAGTCAATTAGATCGCATTCTGCCACAGGTGGAATTTTCTTACAATGATTCAGTCAAAAAAATCACAGGGAAAATTCCATTCCAGATTGTATATGGAATGTAGCCAAGGGGAGTTTCTGAATTGAGAAATTCGGAACAAGTTGAATTCAGGTGTGCTAGTGCAGAAGATTTTGTAGAAGCAATGAAGGAGCTTCACAACCGAGTCAATGAGCAATTGCAGAGTTCAAATCAAGAATACAAGTGCAGAGCAGATCAACACAGGCTAGAAATTCAATTTGAAGTTGGTCATCTGGTTCTTGCACATCTGAGAAAGGAGAGATTCCCAAGGGGGACATATAACAAACTAAAGATGAAAAATATTGGACCGTGCAAGGTCATGAAGAAATTTGGGGCAAACACATATGAGATTGAATTACCCCATGGGATTGGAATTTCACTAATATTCAATGTTGTGGATGTGTACCCTTACAATGCTGAAGAAACAGGAACAGAGGATGAACAGACAAAGTTTCAGTGGACCAAACAAATGCCTATAGTTGAAAAGCCACAGATGGAAAAAATAATTGACAAAAGAATTATCAAGAAGACTAGGAGGAAAGAGTATTTTGAATACTTGGTCAGATGGAAGGGACATCCAGTTTAATATGCCAGCTGGGAAGATGAAGTAGAAATTCAGAATCATGGACAGACCATGCAAGAGCTCATGAACAGGATTTCATGAAAATTTTCAAGCAAGGGAGTATGATGCAGGAGCATCGTAACCAGTCAAGCGAGCATGGAGGCGAAAGACAACTGGAAAGTGCAACATTCATTTTTCACATTTTGAAATATTTTGAAAGTTTAAGGGAGTGGATATAAATGTAATATCTAGAAGTGTATTTGCATTTATGTCTCGCTATTGAAAATAGATCATGAGCAATTTTCTCTCATCTGTCAATGTAAAAGGCATTTAAGCCCAGTTAATGAAAGTAGGTAGGTTTGAATTAATAGATTAGATAGTTTAGAGAGTAGGAGGGAAAACGGGTATAGACACCCTCACCATTGTATCATTGTAGGTAATTGTATCATAGCACAGAAGGAGAGAGTTGTAACAGAGAGTCGTAGAGAAGAACCCATGTACAGAAGCTTTGAATTAATATATGAAGCTTTGAATCAGATTTCATGTTGTTATGATGTTTTCTGTTTATACATGGTGAATGGTATGCTTACAGTTTTTTTAATCTCTTTGTTATGTATTTTCTTTAATACTGTGTGTATGTCTGATTTCATGTTGAATGTTTGAAGTCTGAGAGAGAGAATGAGTTTCAATTGTTTCTCTTCTTGAGTGAGAGAAGTTCTTGCAAGGAGTGCATTGACAAAGGTTCAAAGTTTATCTCTGAAATCTCAGGAGAGATACTGTTGTTCTCATTTCGACAGAAGTGCAGGAGAAGCATAGAGGATGTGCAAGGAGTGCATAGGCTATTGGGAGTCTTAGCACTTATCAACTAAGGGAAGAATTTGAGGACTGTTGTTGCAGAGAGTGCACAGAGTTGAGAGGTCAAATACCCAAGAGTATTTGAAATATTGACGCAAGGAGTGCATGCAGGAGTTCTTTTCAAGGCTTGAAGTTGCCAGAGAAATCTCAGCAGGGTTAACACCTTTGAACACTTCAAAGGAGGATGAAGATTGAAATACTTCAAAGGGAGATTAGGGTCAAATTCATCCAACAGAAGTAAAGTTCAGAAAGGAGAACATTGGTTTATTTCGTAGAAGCTGTCCAGGAGAAAATGAACGATCGAAATTCTCTGTGGAGAATTCACGAAGCTGCGAGGACTGTAGGATCTAGAGGAGTTGTAGGCGAATAAGGTTTGGAAAAATCCATTCCATTGGTGTCAAGATTCATGTTGACCATTGATCATGATCTTTCTGAGCCGTCAAATCATTTTGATATTTCGGGGATCCTGACGACAAGGAGTTGAGCACAGTGGAACACAAGTCCCAAAATCACAAGTTGCGACACGAATTGGCATGGAGTTTTAGGATTTCGGAACTTCAGGTGTCGAGGAACCAAGGAGGCAGCATTTTAGGATCGAGAGTTCCAAACTCCTGATACTCAGAGGCCTGATATAAAGAAGGTCGTCGGATCAAGTGAGGCTCGTGCAACATGTGGCACATCTGTCAGGTGGGGACCACAAGGGTGACAGGTGGCGTGTACTTGCGCATCGAGGGGTCAACCCATAGTTGTCCTATCACATCTCAGGATTTCGCAAAGAAGGAGCATGAAGTCTCTACACTCCAACTAATGAGGTTGCGAGCTGCGAGAAGTGTGAAAGGGAAGTCAGACTATCACTGACTATCGCATCTCGGGATTTCATAGGAAAAGAGCACGAGAGATCAACGCTTCAATTCACGAGATTGCGAGTTTTGAAAGATGCTTGTGCCAGGGCCAGTTGTGGTCGTGTGGAGGTGAAGCTCATACCTTATGCATGTTCTCATAAGGGAATTTCATAAGGACTTGTGGATCGATTCATTGAAGGTTCTGATAGGGATTCAAAAGAGCCACTTCGGCTCAAGGAGATTTGAATGACCCTATGAGCAGATCTTGGCCTGCGGGTTGGGGGTCTATGTCAAGTTATCCCCTTCCCCTCATCTAAAATCTCATCTACCTTCCCATAATTAACCTATATTTTAATTTTTCACCTTTAAAATGTGAACCAATAATAATTTTCCACGTGGAACATTACTATTTGGCTGGCTATGGAGGAATGACGCATGGCATTCAATAAGAACATTGCATGTGGCAACATGAAAAGAGGGACATATGACGTGATATGATTGAATGATGTAACAACCAATAAATTTATGACATTTGGTACCATATTATTTGATGAATCATCATGGTGACTAGGCCTAAGGTGGATGACGACAGGATTCAAAAATTATTATTTTATTCAACAATTTTCTAAGGAGGTCGAACCCCTTATGCTCCATAATATTATTCTCGTGTTTCTTACTAAGTGTATGAAACAATTAGTATTATATACAATGAATAATGTAATATCCCAATGCATGTGGGACAGAGTATTAAACCAAAAAATCGAATTTTATTAAGGAAAGCACGAAAATCAATCCAAGGGTTGAGATTTGCCCATCAATTTTGATCAACGATGGCTGAGTGTTAATCTTTTGGATGCCATAACTTGAGATCCGAGTGTCGGAGTCACACAACATTTATACCGTCCGAAATATATTTTGACATATAATATGATGGTATAGGTTTAAAAGGCTTAAGGTTTCTACATTTTTCCCAAAAATTAAAATATCATCCAGCATCATTTTTAATGGGTCTGCGTTATAATTCAACTTCACAAGCTCATATCTTGAGATTTGGGTGACAGATTTGCCCAAACTTTATATCGTTGGAAAGATAAGATGATGAAGATAAAATAATAAGTGGTTTACATGGATAAAAAGTTAATTATCAATCCCATAAAATTAAATCACATTCCTCCTAATTTAAACGGGAAACTAATTAAATTGTGAAAATAAAAGTTTATTTTAAAAACTTTTATTCAAAAAGTAAAGGGAACCATTTTCAATATACATATATTAATTATGTGAGTTCATTAATGAGGACTTAATGAGGCATTATTTAAAGGAAATGTTTCAATAATAAACTTGTATGAGAATTTCTAGAAGGGAGAAACCCTATCTACTCAAGTAGTTAGAAAATCTCATCTTAAAAAGAGAAGAGAGACTACATCAAAGATTCCAATAATCGATATTGTAAGGGTGGAAGGGAAGAAATTCAAAGGAAGAATAAGGTACGACCATGGATACACATTCAAGATTCTGATCAAAAGAAAGAAATATCCATCTTCTCCATTCTTTCTATTCTTCTACACCACTTCTCATAGCTTTATGATTGAATCTCAGAGTTGGGAACAAGGTTGATTTGTTGAGTGTTTTTCTTGTATTCTTATAAAGAATTTTCCTATATTTGAGGTTGACCTATCAATTTTTATTTTATTACTAATTGCAATAATCTATTAAAATTCTTTAAGATGATCAAATCATTCTCTCCTATTTCTCATGAAGAAGATATGGATGCGTTTATATACTATTAAGAAGATTGTGTGTGATGTTGATCAAAATTTAATTATGATGTTGAAGCCCTCCTTCAATCTTTTGTTATTGTAAAAAAACTTTTTTTTCACATAAAGATCATATTGGGTTATTGAAGAACCATTTTCATATAAATCCAAGAAATAAATATTTGGGATTTGTTGTTGATGCAGGAGCATCGCTAGGAAAGCACGAGCGGAGGAAATCTAGGTGCACTAGCACACATTTTGAAGAATGTGTATCACACAAATATTTTGAATAGAGTTGTAATTAAAGAACATCTTAAATGTTGTATAGATGGATGGTTCATGAAGACATCAGAGAATTTATTTTCTGTTAATATAGTCAAGTGTAGTACAGATTCGATGTGTTCGATCTGATCTATCTGTCACAAATATTTATTGTAATAAGTATTAGTATTTGATAGATTTTAATTCGATAGGATAGATTAGAAACATTTGGAGGGAAGAACTCAGAGAGCCCTCTTGTATAAGGCTTTGTACTGTTTCCCAATAGAGGTTGTTGTCTCACTAGTTGTTGAGAGGCTGGTGAATCTATTAGATTTCCATTATAGCAAAGAGTTGAGTGTTACACATTATTTTCGTCATCCCTACGATCGTTAATGATGTAAACCTATTTGTTTCCTTCAGAGGGGTCACAGTGGCCTGAGTTCCTAAAGAGAGAAGGGAGAAGAACTTTTTCTGAGAAAAGAAGTTGCATTTTCCTATGTAAAAACCTTATAAAAAAGATGTTCGCAGGTTTCTATATAGGCAGGGTGCGAGAATGACCAATTCTCGCAGGTTGCACTATAGCCAGGGTGCGAAAAATTCGCAGGTTGCTATATAGCTAGGGTGCGAGAATGCCAGCACGTGGGAAAAATGAGCATTTTCGTGAATCTTCTAGAAGGAGAAGCTTCTATGGTGAGGTGGCATCCGAATGGTTTGGATCTTACTCACTTTCATGATTTAGTGGGATCATCCTAACCTCCTCACCTTATCTTCTTCAACTTATAAAAGGAGAAGAGTTCTTATGGAGAAAGTTAGCTTGAGCTTTTGTGAGCTTGTGGGTTCTTGTTCTTGAGCTTGTTAGCTTTGGCTTGGTTAGAGTGGCTTTGAGATTTGCTTTGTCAAGATAGATTGTGAGTAGCTATCAAATCTATGGTCTCAGAATCCTTGGAGCAAGAAGTGTGTGGGGAACGAAGGACGGTTGGAAGGGACCTTACGACATCAAGGCAACGGTTGTAATCTCTCTTTCGCATTTAATATGATACAGTAATATGTTTCTTTCCCATAAAGTTAGATTTACTTTATTAGATAACTCCTTGATCATATGTATAGTTTAGCTATTGAATATATTATTTGCTTTCACTTCGATTGGTTCATTTTGTTGTGATCTGGATGGGACGAGAGCATTGGAGCGAAGCTTGGAACAACAAAGATCTAAGGAAAGTGTTCATAAGGTATGTCCGTAACCCTTATCTCTTAGTTCATTCAATAGACTAGATCTAGGGAAAGTGTAGTATTCTGTCCTGTTTTGTTCTAGATACCAGGTGGATCTAGGGAGATCGGTTTGTGTCCGCACTTACGGATTAATCCTGAAACACTGAGAGATACCAAAAAATAGTGTATGAGCACATGTATATTTCAGTTGAATGAATATAATAGAGGAGCATTGTCCCAAATGTATTGTGTTGATGCATATATATGAATGAGTGAATGGTAGACTTTATGTTTATTTGCAATTATCTATTATTTCTAGTTCTTGAACTTATGCATGCATTTACATGGCTAGATGTATGAATCTGTGATATTTTGAATAAGTTTCAATTATTTCTCTTCTATGAGTGATTGCAAGTGTGCATAGTGTCCGGTCCTTGAGGTGTAGGACAGTCGATGACGGAGTGTGTTGTTAAGCCACTCCGTGATGTTAAAGTCACCGGTTCGAAACCTGCGGGGACAAAAAATCCAACCATGTTAAGGGTTGGTGTGGC
>JZKD02S2385249.1:879004-896518 GCA_000966675.3 Picea glauca
AAAAGTGTGCATAGTGTCCACAAGGAGTGCGTTGAAAGATTCTATTTCGACTCGTAAGATCAAAAGAGATAGTGTAAACTTTATGTGTGAAAAGAGTGCATAACGTCTGGAAGGTGTGTGTGAAAGGTCCTATTTAGACTCAGAAAGTTATAGAGAGATAACCTGAGATAGTTTATCCACAAGGAGTGCATGATCGAGTCTTCTGACTTAGAAGCTCGACACGAGTAGATGAAGTTTCTCATAGAATGGTTGGATTGCAAAGGAGAACCTTTTGCAAGGCTTGCATAGGTTGATTTTTTACTAAGTGTCGAAAGGAGTATTCTAAGGAGACAAGAGGCCAAGAGAGAACAAGCTCAGGAGGGAGAACGATGAGAAATTGTCTAAGGAAGGAGTCCTTTGAGATTTCTCCAATTTTATCTCAAGCATAGACTCATCTAGGAGGGATTGGAATCATTCCAAACCATTAGATCTGGGAGGAGTTGCGCAAAGGTCAGTCGTGAGGAATTTCATAAATCAGAGTTTGGGAAACTTCAAAGCATTGAAAGGTGAGATCGCCGAAGTCATGAAATTGTGAGGTGAATATTGACCGTTGGCTGCGAGGAGACACATGTCAGTGGATTAGGGAATCTGAGTGTTGGAGTTTCGGAGGAAGTAAGGGTGGAGTAAGAGAAGTTTCACAAAGTCATGAAACCTGAAGCTTAATCTCGACCTTCAGATCTAGGGAGACACGTGGTAGAGACACGTGATTTCAGGGAAAGTTGTTTCAAAGAGAAACAAAGTAGGATATTGTAGAATCTCTAGAGCCCAAAGTGGCAAAGGATTGATCTGAAGTCATAGCCTATGGTCGCATAATCAAGAAAAAGTCTATCACAAAGCTAATACTCATGACTTAGTTTCGTTGAGAATTATAAAGTATATTTGTAAGTGATCCAATCTTACACATGACATCAAGGGGACCTGTGTGAGTGTCTAAATCACTCAGGGTCAGTTGAAGGTCCGAAGAACCAGTTTGGTTTGGGAAGTTTGAAGATCCAATACTGGGAGGTCGTGTAGCCCCAAGGAGAGTAGTTGGGGGTGTCTGTGTCAGAGTGGCATTAGAGCAGATACATAATTGACTTATGTAGATAAAGGAGATAGATAAGTAGGTTGGTATCATTGAGTGGTATCATATACATCATCACAATGCCTCCTAGAAGACATGCAAAGCCACCCGTAGAAAATTGAGCTATGGAAAGAGAGATGAGAGAACTATGTGCAAGGCTAGATGCCATGGAAACAACACAGAGGAGAGAACCTAATGCTCGATGCATCAGTGATGCAGAAAAAAAAGAAGTGGAAGTTGAAGAAGCTATAGCAAAGGATGATGTGGAAGAGTGCTTGCTAAAAGTGGTTGTCAAGTTGGGAGCTAGAGAAAAGATAGACATCTCAATGTATGAGGGTAATTTGGATGTCAAAAAATTGTTTGATTGTATATGAGAAATGGAAAAGTATTTCGATTATGAAGATGTCGATGAGGAGAAAAAAGTAAAACACGTTGTCACCAAATTGAAAGGACATGCATCACTGTGGTGGGATGAACTGCAAGCTGACAGGAGAAGCAAGGGAAAACACAATATTAAGATTTGGGATCAAATGGTAGCCAAGCTAAAGGTGAAATTCATACCAAAGGACTATCAGATAAATCTGTTCAAGAGGTTGTAGAACCTGAGACATAACGGGATGACTGTGAAGGAGTACACAAAGTATTTCTACAGAGTAAACATCAGGGCTAGACAAAATGAGAGAGATGAAGAAAAATTTTCCAGGTACATCAATGGCCTAAGATATGAAATCCAGGATGAAATTAGCATGATGATCGTAAATATAGTGGAGGATGTGTACCAGATTACACTAAAAGAAGAGTAGAATTTGGCCAGTAAGAAGAGTCAACAAAACAGGGGTAGAAATGTAAATAGAGGCAAAGGAGTTTCCCATGACAAGGCACATAAGCCCAAAGGTGAGACAGATAAACCACATAATCACTCTAAGAGAGGAGGAAGTTCTTAGGGAAGGCATAGTGGTGGTAGAAAATATTTCCCTAGAGGAAGAGGAAGAGATAGAGGAGGTGAGATAAAGTGTTATGCATGTGGAAAGGTAGGACACATGTCTTGGGAATGCCCCGAGAGAAAGAAGGAAGGAGGTAAAGCTCACATTTCAGAAGCGCATAAGCGATATTTTGAGGCAGAAGGCGTAGAGGATGGGAGATATTTGATAATGAAGAAATTTCTCTTAAATCCAAAGCCATAAGTTGAAAATCTGGTGCAGAGGAACAATTTGTTCAGGACAACTTGCAAGACTAAAGATAGAGTCTGCAAGGTGATCATTGATAGTGGGAGCACTGATAACTTAGTATCCACAGAGATGGTGGAGAATTTAGAGTTGGGTATGATTGTACATCCAACTCCATATAAAGTCTCATGGTTGCAAAAAGGTCATCAGGTAACAATATCTAAACAATTCCTATTTGAATTTAAAATATGAGGATATAGAGATGAAATTCTATGTGATGTGATTCCCATGGATGTATGTCATGTTTTGTTGGGAATACCATGGCAGTATGAAAGGAATGTCATTCATGATGGGAGAATAAATACTTATACATTGGAGAAGAATGGTAGAACACAGGTGTTACTACCAATTGAAGAGAAGAAAGTAAAGGATGAAGCTAGCATGAGAATACTTCTCATGAGTGGGAAGGAACTCCTAAGTGAAGTTAAGAAGGAATAGGAGATGCAGTTTGTTGTATTGAGGAAGCCAAAAGTTATCCTTACGAGTATTTCTATGGAGGATTTTCCTGAGGAAATTTAGGAGTTGTTAGATAATTTTGCTCACATGGTAGTGGATGATTTGTCGAGCTCATTGCCACCTATCAGAAGTATCATCCATCACATTGAATTGATACCAGGAGAAAACCTGCCAAACAAAGAAAAATACAGACTAACACCTCAAGAGAATGAGGAGGTGAAAAGATAGGTTTAGGATCTGTTAGACAAAGGATTGGTTAGGGAAATCTTGAGTCTGTGTGCGGTACCAACCGTGTTGAGTCCAAAGAAGGATGGAGGATGGAGAATGTGTACAGACTCAAGAGACATAAATAAGATCACCATTAGGTAAAAATTTCCATTTCCAAGGATGGACGACTTGATGGATTGTTTAAGCGGAGAGAATTATTTTTCAAAGATATATTTGAAAAGTGGATATCACTAGATAAGGATGAGAGAAGGTGATGAGTGGAAAACAACCTTCAAAAAAAATGAGGGATTGTATAAATGGATTTTTATGTCGTTTGGCTTAAAAAATTCCCCGAGTACTTTTATGAGGTTATGAATGAAGTGCTGGAAGCTTTTATTGGAAAATTTGTGATTGTATACCTGGATGATATACTGGACTTCAGTAAAACTGAAGAAGAGCATCTGAGGCACCTAACACTAGTGATGAAGAGGCTACAGTGGGAGAAGTTGTTGATCAATTTAAAGAAGTCCTCTTTCATGAAGACAGAGCTCATTTATTTGGGTTTTGTGATCTCTTCAAATGAATTGAAGATGGGTCCTGAGAAGGTGAAAGTGATCATAGAATGTTCATCACCAAGGAGTATATTTGAAGTAAGAAGCTTCCATGTATTAGTGAGTTTTTACCAAAAGTTCATCATAAATTTCAGTGAGATTGGTGCACAAATGATGGATATAGTGAAGAAATGACAGAAGTCTTTCAAATGGATAGAAGTGGCTGAGAAGAGCTTCAACATATTTAAGGAGAAGATAACAGGACAACCAATTTTGGTATTGTCAGATTTCGAGAAGACATTTTAGGTGATATGTGATGCGAGTGAAGTTGCAATTGGAGCGGTCTTAAGCCAAGATAATAGGTCGGTTGCATACTTAAGTGAGACTGATGCAAGAGCATCATAGGCAAGCGCAAGAAGAGGACAGATGGATACACACTAGTGTGCATTTTGAAGACAATTTGAATTTAAAAGATGAAACGTAAATGCAATTGTTGCGAGGATGTAATTTCCCATAAATGTTTTGAGATTTGTAAAACGAATCTTGAGCATTCCTCTCATCTGTCAGATATGAAGGAATTTAATTGTATTGAATGTAAATTAGGTAGCTTTTAATTCTGAGTTGATAGCTTAGAGTGTTAGGATGGAAAACTCGTAAAAGACACCCTCGCATGTATTGTAGATCAACTTTTGTATCATTCTCAATTGGAAGAATAGGAGAGCAGAGAATGATAGAGATTGTAGAAATTGTATGAGTAGATAGTTGTTGCTATTGAACCATGTGCAAGAGCACTTGAGTAAATATATGAAATCTTTGACTCAATTTCATGGTGTTTTCATGGTTATTGTTTACATCTGTTGAATGGTATGTGTACAATTACTTATTTTCTCTATTATGCATTTATGCATTTATTTCAATGTTGTGTTTATGTGTATGATTTCAAGTTGAATGTATGAAGTCTGTGAGAGGAGGAATATGAGTTTCAATTGTTTCTCTTCCTAATAATTCCTACAAGGGGTGCAGTGAAGGTCTGCAAGGTGTGTGTTGACATGCTTCTGAGTTTTATCTCAGAAAAAAGCTCAGGAGGGATAACGTTATTCTCATACCCGTAGAAGTGCAAGTTTGGCACAGAAATTCGTGCAAGGAGTGTGCAAGAAGGAAGAAATTCTCAGAATTTTCCAACCCAGGTGAACAGTTGAAGAACTTTAGTTGTAGGGAGTGCACAGATTTGAAGTTGGAAATAACCAGAGGTTATTATGGAAGCTGCAAGGTGTGCATGCATAGGTTCTTTAGAATTTGCAGGAAGTTGTCAGAGGAACATGATTAGGAAGGATAGCATTGTTCAAAGAATTCATAGGAAGGACGAGGGTTGAAGTCACCCTGCATAGAATCAAGCTCAAGAGGAAAAACATCTGTTAGATATAAAGAGTCGAGAGCCATTGATTTGGTGTCTTTGATTTTTGTCATTTCAGAAGTCAGAAGTGTGGAGGAATTTGTATCGAGGAATCACAAGTCGTGAAATCCCAATAGTCGAAGGGAGAATCTGAAGTGGTGGATCATGGGAAATGTGGACCATTGATCTGACAGGGGGTCATCATGGTTTTGTATTTCGTGAAGACAGAGAAAATTTTCATTGCAAATCCCTGATATGCAAAATCCCGACGTACTCATAAGCAGGCTCGAGGTCACAACTAGAGGTCACATCAGTGAAGATTTAAGGGATGAGTTGAGGGTTGTTAGCCCATTTTGGGTTTCAGAGATAGGAGAAGTTGGGGTGCTTCTAAAGCATAAGTCTCGATATCGATAAATGCGACGTGCCTTGTTGGTTAAGGTAGTGGTCATGATAGTGGTCATGTGGAGAAGAGTTTTGTGCCTAGTGCTTGTTCGCTCAGGATAAACTTTGTATTCGACCTGTGGATTATTGTTGTTGTTGTTATTGGTTCTAGCAAGGGACTATATGAGCCATTTCGGCTCAAGGAATTTTGAATATCTATAGACCGGGAGGTCAGCATACCCTGCTGAGGTAGGGGCTCTATGTCAGGTGGTAGCAGAGATGAAAAATTTTGTTTTCTGTAGAGGAAAGACAGAGGACAATTGTGATTTGAATTTTGCATGGACATATTAAACACAATGTTGCCGAGGAGACGTCAAGAATGAGATATGCCTGATCCATCCATGGAAATGTAGATGAGAGAGCGTCATTCTCGCTTAGATGCTATGGAGACATCATAGAGACAACCACCTAATAATGGAGATATCAGTGAATCTGAAAGTGAACCCGAAGAAGGAGTTGAAGAAGTAGAAGTTGTAGCCAAAGATGCTGCAGAGGAACATCTATTTAAATTTGTTGCAAGGATAGGTTCCAGAGAAAATATGGATATTCCGAGTTGAGGAGTTGCTAGATTGGTTTAGAGCTCTGGATAAATGCTTCAACTATGAGGATGTCGAGGAGCATAAGAAGGTTAAGAACGCAGTCACTAGACTGAAAGGTCATGCAACACTGTTGTGGGATGAATTGCAGGCTGACAGGCGTTGCAAAGGAAAGAAAATAATCAAAAGCTGGGATAGGATGGTAACAAAAATTAAATTCAAATTCATACCCAGGGACTATCAAATTAATATATTCTGAAGAATGCATAATTTGAGACAGAGAGGGATGACAGTGAAGGAATAAACTGAGGAATTTTATAGGCTCAACATCAGAGCAGGTCATCATGAAAGAGATGATGAAAAGGTAGTTAGATACATGAATGTTCTGAGATATTAAATTCAGGATGATATGAGCATGGTGACAATAAGGAATGTGGAAGATGCTTATAAAATTTCTTCTAAGGAAGAAGAGAAATTGGCCAGAAAGCAAGTTCAAAGAGGTTGAGGAAAAATCCAAAGCAGAGGCAAGGCAGTTTCCCAGGACATAACTTAGAAGCCTAAGGATGAAGAGAAGAAACCACATAACCACCTTGAAAAAGGAGGAAGTTCATAGGGAGGAAAATATGTCGACAAGAACACTTTTCCGCAAGAAAGAGGAAGAGGAAGAGGTAGAGGTTGTGAGATAAAATATTTTGTCTATGGGAAGATCAGACATAAATCTTTGGAATGTCTTGATAGAAAAATATATGGAGGAGGCAAATCTCACATTTCATAAGCACAAAGGTGAAATGTTGAGGAACAATATGTAGAAAGCAGAAGATCCTTAATGATGAGGAAAATTCTCTTGAAGCCAGAGAAAGAGATGGAAAATCTAGTTCAGAGAAATAGTTTGTTTCAAAATACTTGCAAGACCAAGGATAGGGTATGCAAGGTGATTTTTGAAAATGGAAGTACAGATAATATAGTATCCAAAAAAGTGGTGGAGAATATGGAATTGGAGACAGTTGCACATTTGAGCCCATACAAAGTCTCGTGGTTGTAAAAAGGACATCAGGTAACTGTCACTAAACAATGTTTAGTTGAATTCAAGATAGGGGGATATAGAGATGAAATTTTATTTGATATCAATCCAATGGATGTCTATCATATTTTGTTGGGGAGACCATGGAAATATGACATAAATGTTGTTCATGATGGGAGAAAGAACACATACACTTTGGAGAAGAATGGTAGAATGCATAGGCTTCTACCAATTGAAGACAAGAAGGTGAATGCAGAGACAAGCAATAGTATACTTCTTATGAGGGGGAAGGAGATTCTTGAGGAAGTCAATAAAGATGAAGAAATGCAGTTTTTTGTGGTGAGAGAACCTAGAGTCATCTTGACCAGCACGTCGATAGATGATCTACTTGAGGAGATTTAGGAACTGCTGGAGGATTTTGTTGATATAGTGGTGGACGAATTACCTTGTTCATTTCCACCCATCAAAATTATAAGCCATCACATTGACCTTATACCAGGGGAGAGTTTACCAAACAAAGAAACATAAAAATTGACGTTGTAGGAGAATGAAGAAGTTAAGAAGCAAGTCCAGGATTTGATGGACAAAGGGTTGATTAGAGAAATCTTGATTCCATGCATTGTACCAACAATGTTAAGTCCAAAGAAGGATGGTGGATGGAGGATGTGTACAGACTCGAGGGCTATAAACAAAATCACCATCAAGTATAGATTTCCTTTACCCAGGATGGATGACTTGATGGATTGCTTGAGCGGAGCAAAGTTTTTTTCAAAGTTTGATTTAAAAATTGGATATCATCAAATTAGAATGAGGGAAGGTGATGAATGGAAGAAAGCATTCAAGACGAATGAAGGGATGTATGAATGGATTGTCATGCCATTTGGCTTGATGAATGAACCCAGTACTTTTATGATACTGATGAATGAAGTCTTGAAAGATTTCATTGGAAAGTTTGTAATCATATATCTTGATGATATACTAATATTCAATAAGACTGAAGAAGAACATCTGAGACACTTAGCTTCAGTTATGAGGAGGTTACAACAAGAGAAGTTGCTGATAAATATGAATAATTTTTCTTTCATGCAGAGAGATCTCATTTATTTGGGTTTTGTGATCTCTTTGATTGAATTGAAGATGGATCCTGAAAAGGTAAAAGCGATCAAAGATTGTCCATCGCCGAGAAATATCTTTGAAGTCAGAAGCTTCCATGGATTGTCTAGTTTTTACAGGAATTTCATCAAACAATTTAATGGGATATGTGCATCGATGATGGAAACAGTCAAGAAAAGACACAAATATTTTCATTGGACAGAGGAAGCAGAGAAAAGTTTCAAGTTGCTGAAGGAGAAGATAACCGGACAACCAGTTCTGGTTTTTCCAAACTTCAGTAAGACATTTCAAGTGAGTTGTGATGCAATTGGATTCACGATTGGAGCAGTATTAAGCCAAGACAACAAACCAATTGCATACTTCAGTGAGAAGTTGAACAAGACTAAGATGAAATATTCCACGTATGACAAAGATTTTTATGCAGTCATACAAGCGTTGAAAAAATGGAGACACTACTTGGTTCCGAAATAATTCATTTTGTATAGTGACAACCATGCTTTACAATTTGTAACCAGAAAGGATAAACTGAACCAGAAACATGAAAAATGGGTTGAATATATGCAGAACTTTACTTTTGTCATAAATCACGTTTCTAGAACTGCTAACAAAGTTGTTGATGCGTTGAGCAGGAAATGTATGATTCTGCAAGAGTTTAGAGTGAAGACCTTAGGTTTTGATAGCCTTAAGGAAATGTACAGAAATGATTCATATTTCAAGGAGGCTTATGAAGCATGTGAGAATCCAGTTCTTAGAGACAGAAGCCAATGGATTGAATACATGATCCCAGATGAACTATTATTCAAATGAAATCAGTTGTGTATTTTGAAGGGTTCTATGAGGGAAAACCTTCTGAAGGAAAAACATAGTGGAGGATTGGATGGACATTTCGTCCATGATAAGACATTCGCACAACTAAACAAATTGTATTATTGGTCAGGAATGAGGACAGATGTGAAAAAATTCATGAACAAATGTAGAATTTTCTAGCACGCAAAAGGAAAAAGACAAAATACAGGGTTTTATCAACCATTGTCAATACCAGAGAGGCCATGGGACACGGTAAGCATGGATTTTGTGTTAAGAATGCGAAGGAAACAGAGAGGTTGTGATTCCATATTCATGGTAGTCAATAGATTCTCTAAAATGGCACATTTTATTCCATGTCAGAAAACCAGTGATGCAACACACATTGTGAATCTATATTTCAAAGAAGTTGTTAGACTTCATTGTTTACCCAAGAGTATTGTATCGGACATGGATACCAAATTTGTTGGTCATTTCTGGAGGACCGTATGGAAGAAGTCAGGGATGATTATCATTTAGCTCAACATATCACCTTTAGATGGATGGACAGACTGAGGTAGTAAATCAAATCTTGGGAGACTTGTTGAGGAGTTTAGTAGATGAACATCACAGTCAGTGGAATCAGATTCTGTCGCAAGAAGAATTTGCATATAACAATTCACCAAATAGGAGCACAGGACAGATCCCATTCTAGATAAAGTATGGAATGCATCTGAGAGGAGTATCTGAGTTGAGAGACTTGGAGCAGAACAAGTTCAAGAGTGTTGGAGCAAAAGATTTTGCAACGGAGATGTATGAGCTCCATAATATGATTAAAGAACGGTTGCAGAGTTCCAACCAAGAATACAAGCATAGAGAAGATCAACATAAGAGAGAACTTTAGTTTGAAGTTGGTGATTTGGTTCTGGAACATCTCAGAAAAGAAAGGTTCCTAAGGGGAACATACAACAAGCTGAAGATGAAGAAAATTGGGCCATGTAAGATTTTGCGGAAATTTGAGGCAAGTGTTTATGAGATAGAATTTTCAGATGGGGTAGGAATATCATCCATATTCAATGTAGAAGATCTATATTCTTACAGAAAATATGAGGAAGGATACGAAGAATATCAATAGGATATTCAGTGGGTCAAACAGATTCTTATAACTAAAAAGATGCAGATGGAAAATATCATCGATCAGAGAATTGGAAATAAGACCCAGAGAAATACATATTTTGAATATCTGGTTAAGTGGGAAGGACACCCGATTGAGGATGCTAGTTGGGAAAGTGAAGAAAAGATCCAGAGACATGGACAGACGGTGAAGAAGCTCATAAACAAGAGTCCATGAATTTTTCAGCCATAGGAGTATGATGTAGGAGCATCGTAGGCAAGCGTAATCAGAGGACAACTGGATATGCACCAGTGCGCATTTTGAAGACATTTTGAATTTAAAAGATGAAACATAAATGCAATTGTTGGGAGGATGTAATTTCCCACAAATGTTTTGATATTTGTAAAACGGATCTTGAGCATTGCTCTCATCTATTGTATATGAAGGAATTTAATTGTATTGAATGTAAAGTAGGTAGATTTTAATTTTGAGTTGATAACTTAGAGCTATAGGAGGGAAAACTTGTAAAAGACACCCTCGCATGTATTGTAGAGAAGATTTTGTATCTTTCTCAATTGGAAGAATAGGAGAGAAGATAAGAATAGAGATGTATAATTTTTATGAGAAGATAATTGTTTCTATTGAACCATGTACAGGAGCACTAGAGTTAATATATGAAAGCTTTGACTCAATTTCATGGTGTTTTCATGGTTATTGTTTACATCTGTTGAATGGTATGTTTACAGTTACTTATTTTCTTTGTTATGCATTAATTTCAATGTTGTGTTTATGTGTATGATTTCATGTTGAATGTATGAAGTCTGTGAGAGGAGGAATATGAGTTTCAATTCTTTCTCTTCTTGAGAATTCCTGCAATGGGTGCAATGAAGGTCTGGAAGGTGTGTGTTGACAGGGTTCTAAATTTTATCTCAAAAAAAAAACTTAGGAGGGATAATTTTATTCTCATACCCACAGAAGTGAAAGTTTGGCACAAAAAGGCATGCAAGGAGTGCATAGGCAGGAAGAAATTATCAAAATTTTCCAACCCAGGTGAACGGTTGAAGAACTTTAGTTGCAGGGAGTGCACAGAGTTGAAGTTGGTAATACCCAGACGTTATTGTGGAAGCCCCAAGGTGTGCGTGAAGAGGTTCTTTAGAAGTTGCAGGAAGTTCCCGGAGGAACAAGATCGATAAGGATAGTGTTGTTCGAAGAGTTCAAAGGAAGGATGAGGGTTGAAGTCACCCTACAGAGAATCAAGATTAGGAGGAACAACAGCTGTCAGGTCTAAATAGGTGAGAGTCATTGATTTGGAACCTTTTATTTTCAACATTTCAGAAATCAGAAGTGTGGAGGAAGTTGTATCGAGCAATCACAAGTCGCAAAATCCTGATAGGCGAAGGGAGAATTTGGAGTGTTGGATCATGGGAAACATGGATCGTTGATCTGACAGGTGGTCATTGTGGTTTCATATTTCAGGAAGATGGAGAAGATTTTCATTGCAAATCCATAATATGTGAAATCCCAATGTACTCATAAGCAAGCCCCAAGTTACAGCTAGAGGTCACATCAGTGAAGAGTTAAGGGAGGAGCTGAGGATCGCTAACCCATTTCAGGTTTTGGGGATTGAAGAAGTCGGGGTGCTTCTAAAGAAGAAGTCCCGATATCGTGAAACATGATGCGCCTTGTTGGTTAAGGTAGTGGTCGTGTGGAGAAGAGGTTTGCGCCTAGTGCTTGTTCATGCGGGATAAACTTTGTATTGGACCTGTGGATTATTGTTGTTTTTTTTGTTAGTTCTAGAAAGGTACTAGAAGAGCCATTTCGGCTCAAGGAAGTTTGAATATCCTTAGACTGGGAGGTCAGCAGACCCTACTGAGGTAGGGGCTTTGTGTCATAGAAGTTGAAAAATGCTAAGAGAAAATACTCCACATATGATAAAGAATTCTATGCCATAATTCAAGCCTTGAAGAAGTGGAGGCACTATCTTGTTTCTAAGGAGTTTGTTTTTTATAGCGATAATCAAGCTTTACAATTCATAACTAGACAAGAGAAATTAAACCAGAGACATGCCAAATAGATAGAGTTTATGCAAAATTTCACTTTTTTCATTAAACATATTTCTAGTAATGACAATAAGGTTGTTGATGCATTTTGCAGGAGATGTCTAATTCTGCAAGAATTTCAAGTGAAAACCTTGGGGTTTGACCACCTTAAGTAAATGTATCATAATGATCTAGATTTCAAAGAAGCATATGAAGCATGTGCGAATCCTTTTCTCAGAGACAAAATCTAGTGGGTTGAATATTTGATTCAGGATGGGTTGTTTTTCAAAGGATACCATTTGTGCATACCGAAGTGATCGATGAGGGAGAATTTGCTGAAGGAAAAGCATAGTGGAGGTATAGATGGACATTTTGGCCATGAAAAAAAATTTGCTTAGTTGAACGGTTTGTATTATTGGCTAGGTATGAGAGAAAAAGTGAAAATGTTTGTGAACAAATGCAAGATTTGTTAGTATGCCAAGGGAAAGAAGCAGAATATTGGGTTGTATCAACCATTTCCTATTCCATAGAGGCCTTGGGATGTAATAAGCATGGATTTCATGTTGGGATTTCCAAGAAAACAAAGAGGAAGTGATTCCATATTTGTGGTAGTGGACAGATTTTCAAAGATGGTGCATTTTATCCCATGCCAAAAGACTAGTGATGCAACGCTCGTTGCTAACTTGTTTTTCAAAGAAGTTGTAAGACTCCATGGATTTCCCAGGAGTATTGTCTCGGATAGGGATACCAAATTTGTTGTTCATTTATGGAGAACATTGTGGAAGAAACTAGGAACAAAATTACATTTTAGTTCTACATATCATTCTCAAATAGATAGACAGACTAAGGTGGTGAATCGCAGTTTAGGAGATTTTTTGAGGAGTTTGGTCACTGAACACCATAGCTAGTGGGATCAGATTCTAGCACAAGCCAAGTTTGCATTTAATGAATTAGTGAACAGAAGTACTAGAAAATCCCATTTCAAATAGTGTATGGAATGAATATGAGGGGAGTGTCGGAATTAAGAGATCTACAACAGAGAAATTTTAGGAGCATTGGAGCTGAAGACTTCACTACAAAAATGCAGGAACTTCATAATCATATCAAGGAGCAATTGAAGAAAAGTAGTAGTGAATAAAAACACAGAGTTGATCAACATAGGAGGAGACTTGAATTTTGAAGTTGGAGATCAAGTTATAGCACATATTAGGAAAGAAAGATTCCCAAGGGGAACATATAATAAGCTAAAGTTGAAAAATATAGGACTGTACAAAATCCTGAGAAAATTCGGTGAGATTGCTTATGAGATAGAACTACCAGAAGATGTGGATATATTACCCATATTGAACATTGTAGACCTACATCCCTACAGGTAAGATGGACCCGGAGGATTGAAAGATCAGAAGGATATCTAGTGGAAAAATAAATGCCTGTAGTAGAGAAGCCACAGATGGAGAAAATTGTAGATCATGACTTGATAAGAAGACCAGAAGGAAGAGATATTTTGAATATTTGGTCAAACAGAAAGGATGCCCAATAGAAGATGTCAGTTGGGTAAATGAAGCAGATATCTAGAAGCATGGAAGGCCAGTGCAGGAAATCATGGACATGAGTCCATGAATTTTTCAGCTAGAGGAGTATGAGGCATGAGCATCACCAACAAAGCACGAGCATAGGACAACTAGGTGCACTAGCGCACATTTTGAAGAAGTTTGAATTTTGAAGAATGTTTATCACACAAATATTTTGAAAAGAGTTGTAATCAAAGAACATCTTAAATGATGTAGAGTTGGATGGTTCACGAAGACGTCGAAGAATGTGTTTTCTATCAATGTATCTGAGTGCAGTACAAATTCAATGTGTTCGATCTGATCTGTCTGTCAGAAATATTTATTGTAATAAATATTATTATTTAATAGCTTTTAATTGGATAGGATAGCGTAGAATTAGTTGGAGGGAAGAACTTGGAGAGCCCTCTTGTATAAACCTTTGTATTGTTTCCTAGTAGAGGTTGTTGGCTCACTAGTTGTTGAGAGGCTATTGAATCTATTAGATTACCATTGTAGCAGAGAGATGAGTGCTATCAAAAAGCATTTAATGAACACATGTTTATTTTAGTTGAATGAATATAACAGAGGTTCTTTGTCCCAAATGTATGGTTATGATGCATCTATATGAATGAGTGAATGGTAGAATTTTTGTTTATTTGCAATTCTCTATTATTTCTCGTTCTTGAACTTATGCATGCATTTACATGGCTAAATGTATGAATCTATGATATTTTGAATAAGTTTCAATTATTTCTCTTCTATGAGCGAGTGCAAGTGTGCATAGTGTCTACAAGGAGTGCATTGACAGAGTCTGTTTCGACTCATAAGCTCAGAAGAGATAGTGTAAACTTATGCATGCAAAGAGTGCATAGCGTCTGCAAGGTGTGTGTGACATGGCCTATTTTGACTCAGAAAGTTCTGGAGAGATAATCTGAGAGAGTTTATCCACAAGGAGTGTGTGATCGAGTCTTATGAAGTTGCTCATAGAGTGGCTTGATTGCATAGGATAAACTTTTGCAAGGCATGCACAGGCTGATTTTCGACAAAGTGTCGAAAGGAATATTCTAAGGACACAAGATTCTGAGAGAGAACAAGCTCAGGAGGAAGAATGGTGAGAAATTGTCTAAGGAAGGAGTTGTTTGCGATTTCTCCAATTTTATATCAAGAAGAGATTCATCCAAGAGGGATTGGAATCATTCTAGAACATCAGATCTAGGAGTAGTTGTGAGGAATTTCAGAAATTGGAGTTTAGGACACTTTGAAACATTGAAATATGAGATCGCTAAAGTTGCGAACTCCCGAGATGAATCTTGACTATTGGCTGCGAGGAGACACGTGGCAGTGGATTAGGGAATTCGGGTGTTGGATTCAGAGGAAGTAAGGGTGGGGTAAGTGAAGTTTCACGAAGTTGTGAAACTCGAAGCTTAAGATGGACCGTCAGATCTAGGGAGACACATGGCAGAGACCCATGAGTTCGGAGAAAGTTGTTTCGGAAAGAAACAAAGGAGGAGATTGTAAAATTGTCGAAGCTCGAAGTGGCAAAAGATTGACCCGAAGTCATAGCTCCTGGTTGCATATTGGAGAAAAAGTCTAGCACAAATATATTACTCATGAATCATTGTTGTTTATCATCAAAAAGCAGAGTTGTAAGTGATCCAAAATTACACGTGACATCAAGGGGATCTGTGTGAGTGTTTAAAGTGCTCAAGATCACTTGAAGGCCTGGAAAACCAATTCGGTTTGGGAATTTTGAAGATCCAAGACCGAGAAGTTGTGTAGTCCCCCGAAGAGTAGTTGGGGGTGTCTGCATTAGTTGCCTAGCACTCTCCCTAATCCAATATATTTAAAAAAAAAGAGGAGAACCACCTCTCTAAAAACGAAGGGGGAATAATTTCCTCATGAGGTTGTTGTTTCGGTCATGATGGATTCAAGCGTAAAAAATTTTGGTGACTCTACTGGGACATGAACTGAAATTTGAAATTTGGTTTAGAATTTTTTGAAAAATACATGACTTTTCCCCAGGATGATCAACCTCACCTGGAAATTGGATTGAATAATCAATGAAGCATCTTACCTCATCTATATAATCTAGTAATAATGACAGCTGAGACCTGAGAAGAATTAGAAAGGTCCTGGCAGTTCTTAGCCTGAGAAGAGAAAAGAGAAATCCTCCAGAGACAAAGGAGAGACGAGAGACAAGACCGAAGAAATCATAGGCAAGCTAGAACAACACAAGGAGAAGGCTGAGATTGAAGTTTGACGAATACAAAGGATCGATTTATTTTCAATATATTTGAGGAACCAAAAATCTCCATGGATAAAAGTTTCGAGAAGAAGATTCAAGAAAATTGTTTCTTATTTTAAGCATGGCTCACTTTTTTTGTAATTTCAAAAAGAAATGAGAAACACCAAAGATTCAGGAGAATGAACTCCCTGGAAACTCCATTAAAAAAATTCAAAATGATGGGTTTCATTCATGTCATAATGATTCTTTATATTCTTCATCAAGCCCATCAATGGCTTTGCAAGACTCAATAAAAGAGAGAAATACTCAAATAAGGAGGCAATTTCATAATACCCCTTTAAATCTACCTAAAACAGAATTTCAAATGCCCAATGTTCTTATTGAAATATTTTCTACATTCTTTGGGGATGCTTTAAAAGATGCAAAAAAACACTTCATTAATTTTAAAGGTACATGTTATGATTTCAACCTCACTAAAGACAATGTTACATGTAGATTATCCCTACAAACTCTATGAGAGGATGCTTTTGAATGGTATAGTTTATTAATGCCTAACTCCATTACTAGTTGGGATGTGTTATAAGATTCATTTGCAGAAAATTTCATCCCAGAAGTGCATTCATATTTTTTTGTTGATGATTTAAATTTTGCTACCCACCCATCCTCTCCCATATGGAAGCAAGATAATGAAGTCACCAATTTTAAAGAAAACTCTAATCAAAGAGTGGATGAAATTTCTAAGTCAAGTAATGTTGCTAAAAAGGAAGATGAAAACTCCAAATTACAAGAAGAAAATTCCAATCTCCTATATACTCCATATGAAGACATTTTGAGCAGGAAATTTGAAAATGAAATTGAGGAGCCTCCACCAAATACACAAGAAGATTTCATCCTTGTAATAGATAATGAAACATCAAAAGAGAACTTGCAGCAAGAAGAATTGATGGAAGAAATTAATATTGAGAAGAATGATGAACAAGATCACCTTTACAAGAAAGAAGAATATTTTCAAGATATTTGTGATGAATCAAGAACCTTGGAAGTGGTTGTAAATAAACAAAAGGATGAATGCATTCTTATGTCAAAAAATCCTCAGCTAAGAATTTATTTTATTGAATTATGGTTCTGAAGCATTGTTGGCCAAACAACACAATCAAATATTCACCATACTTGGTATAATTTTTCTCCAGTACATGTTGAGAGTGCCCCTGACTCATTGGTACAAGTCCCAACTGTAGTGACCATCATTTAAACTACCAGATAGTTAAAACAGAACAGTAAATTTGAAATTTACTAAATTTTTACTTAATCTAGCATATTCACTCCCATATTTCAATAAATAAAATAACAGTTTACATAACAATTTGCATAATTTACATGGCAATTTAAATACCTCGCTCTGATGTTGCCACTCCCTTCGCTTCAACCTATCCACAACAGCTTGCTCCTGAAGACACCCCAAAACCAGCCACCCTACCGACTAGTACGCCTATCCCTAGGACATCTATGGATGTCCTAGCCCTCCGAGCCCAAAACCCCTCAGCCCCGGTGCACTGTAAATCCCACTGTTAACTAACTCCGTCCCCATGCTCCCCAAAATCCCCTCTCCCCTCGAATGCATGAAAAAATCCCCCTCTCCATAATCCTTCTCCTCCCTTATGCCTCCTTCACCGCCCTCGCACCTTTACTCCCCACCAAACACCTTATCCATTGATTAATGCCTTATCTGTTCATTTA
>JZKD02S2385249.1:896568-936124 GCA_000966675.3 Picea glauca
AATTAATTAATAACATATAATTAATTAAGGTTATATAATAATTAATTATAATTTAGCTAATTTTTAGGATTATTTATGAAATTATTCACATTAATAAGTAAAGGGTCATTACACCAACATATCTCATAATTTTGGAGTTCCTTCCACAAATAAGATCAATGTTTGAATGGCTCCATTGGAAATCTACCTATACCTAAGGTTCCTCTTTCTTTCAAGTAAGTTAGGGTAGGTAGATAATGTATTTACATAGTTTATTTCTTCACTCAAAGTTTTTCACAATAAATCAATTGCTAAGTGGATGTGGAAATTTGAAGATAACTCCATGAAAGAAGAAGAATTTCAAGATTGTATTTTGAAGATGACCCCATAGCCCAATGGAGAAGGTAGCTGGTCTTGAAATTCGGGTGTTCTCAGTAACCCACAGGGGCATCATTGTCCCACAGTTGGAGTTAGTTGTTGACCAACATTTCGTCACCTATATTTTCCCACTCTTGGATCCATAAAAACCTTCATATCAAAAGAATACATTTTTTAAACTTTTATAAGTTCATTCTGCAGCTCTCAGTCTCAACTTCACCATGTATTTTTTGGATCATAAATATGTTTTTGTATGCCTAAGTTACTCAAGATCTTGTTAAAAGGTCTAATTTTGAAGAATTTTTCTAAGTATCATGTTCTTCTCTCCTTTTCGGAATTTTGGCTAAGTATTCTCATCACTTTCATCTCCACCCATATCAACACTTAACCTTTTTCTCTTTTCCACTCTACTTCTACTACCTCTCCCATGTGCTCAAATAGTCTCAACACTTAGTATTTTTGGGACTCCTCCCTCATCTCCCCATCAGGTTCACGGGTTGGCCAAATCATACATCCCCTCACCTCCTTACACTCCCTCATCCACCAAATCATTGAATACACATCACCCTTAACCCTCTGCCACCTACAAATTAATCCCACCACTTTATTCACTCCTACCCTTCTCCTTATCTCTCCACCCTCTCCACTCCCTTATCCCTTATCCTCCCATACTTATCCATATTTCAATCTATGGCGGGGGCAGACACCCACCACACTCCTTTACCCTTCCCCCTCACCTTCCTCACCCCTCTCCCACTCCTACATTTCTCCTCCCCCACTTTCGTCATCTAAATTTATCTCCTTTCCCCTTAAATATTCACAATCCTCATCGGGTTCGCGAACACTAACCACCCTCACTCATTCACCTCACTCCCCAACCCACCAACCCGCTCCCACTACCTACATTTCTCCTCCCTCACTTTTGTCGTCTACACTTATCCTTTTCCCCTCATATAACATCTCATCTACCTTCCCATACTTAACTTATTTTTGAATTTTTCACCTTTAAAATGTGAAACAATAATAATTTTTCACATGGCACATTACTATTTGGTGGGCTATGGAAGAATGACACATGGCATCCAATAAGAGCATTGCATATGGAAACATACAAAGAGGGACATATGATGTGATCTGATTGAATTATGTGATAGCAAATCAATTTCCAAAATGTGGAGACATATTATTGTATGACTCTTCATGGTGACTAGATGTGAGGTGGATGATGACAGGATTCAAAAATTATTATTTTTTTCAACAATTTTCTAAGGATGTTAAACCCCTTATGCTCCATAATCTTCTTCTCGTGTTTCTTGCTAAGTATATGAAACACTTATTATTATATATCATGAAGAATATAATATACCAATGCATATGGGATAGAATTTTAAATAAAAAATTTGAATTTTATGAAGGGAAGCACAAAAATCAATCCAAGGGTTGAGATTTGCCCATCAATTTTGATCGATGGTGGCTGAGTGTTAATCTTCTGGAGGCCATAACTTGAGCTCCGGGTGTCGGAGTCACACAAAATTTATACCATTGGAATGGTATTTAGACATAAAAGATGATGGTACATGTTTCAATGGCTGAAGGTTGCTACATTTTCACAGAAATTAAAATATCAAGCAGCTTCATTTTTAATGGGCCTGCGTGACAACTCAACTTCACGAGCTCATATCTTGAGATCTGGGCAACGGATTTGCACAAAAGTTATATCATTGGAAAGATAATACAATGAAGTTAATATCAGAAGTGGTTTCCATTGATAAAAAATTAATTATAACTCCCATAAAATTAAAAAGGAGTCCTATTTTAATTGGGAAATTAATTAAATTGTGAAAAAAAATGTTTATTTAAAAAAAATTATTCAAAAAGGAAACGAACCCATTTTCAATATACATATATTAATGATGTGAGTTAATTAATGAATAATTAATGAGGAGTTAATTAAATTTAATGTGTTAAGAAGAAACTTGTACGGGAATTTCTAGAAGGGAGAAACTCTAACTACTCAAGTAGTTAGAAAATCTCATCTTAAAAAGAGAAAATAGACTTCATCAAAGGTTCCAATAATTGGTATTGTCATGGGGGCAAGGTAGAATATCAGAGGAAGAAGAAGGTACATCCATGGATACACAATCAATCTTCTGATCAAAATAAATAAATCTACATCTTCTCCATTCTTTCTATTCATCCACACCACTTCTCATAGCTTTATGCATGAATCTCAGAGTTGGGCACAAGCCTAAGTTTTTGAGTGTGTTTCTTGTATTCTTATACAAAATTTTATTTTATGATCATGGAGTATTTTCAGCCACATATATGGCTGTCAAATTTTTGGTAATGAAGAATAATTTCTCATGAATAAACTCCACAAATAATTGCTTCAGGATTGATCTTGACTGTATCTTGTAACTTTGAGTTATAAGTATGAGATATTTGAGGTTGACCTATCAATTTCTCTTTTATTACTAATTGTAGTACTCTATTAAAATTCTTTGAGATGATCAAGTCATTCTCTCCTATTTCTCATGAATAAGATATGGATGTGTTTATATATTGTTAAGAAGATTGTGTGTGTTGTTGATCACAATTTAATTATGATGTTGAATCCCTCCTTCAATATTTTCTTATTATAAAAAGAATTTTTGTTGCACATTAAGATCATATTGGGTTATTATTAGTAACTTGGATATAAATCAACACTTTTGAAAAAAACAAGAATTTTCGATGCCAAGACACAGCGATGGAATGTCATTGCGGCTAGGGCCTAAACCCTAGCCACCTTCGCTCTGGTTTCACGAGTGCAGGGGCATGTATCTGCAGCCGATTAGGGTTCCCCACATATAGAGCCACGGTCAGAGCATCCCTCCTACGTTTCGCCTACGTTTTGCACGCGTTTTGGAGCAGGGTCTTGGCTTGTCGCTGTGTCTTGCTCCGGCTTCTGTTTTTGCTGGTGGTCGAGCTACGATGGCCCCAGATTTGATTGCCGAGAGGGAAAAAGATCCATTGGAAGCATTCAAAGCGTTAGTTTGCTCAGCAGGACCCAAATCCAAGCCTTCTCTCTCATCTAAGTTTGTTAAGAAGATGGAGGAGATCCCTTCTCTGGAGCTATCTCCAGAGGATCCTTGCAATCTTGCCCTCCTTCTAGCAGAAAAGGCCCTCATCAGAAAGTTTACGGGGTTATGGCCTAGCCCCAAAATGGTGGAGGCATGGATGGATGATCGTTGGAAGTCGCTGATACAGGGAAACGTTTCTCTGTTCACAGTAGGCAGGGGTTTTTTTGTCTTCAGTTTCCTGAGGAAAGAGGACTGTGATCTAGTTTTCAGATCCATACCCTATTTAATGGGGTCAAGAGGACTGTTCTTAGCCCCCTGGACTCTTGAATTCAATCCCAAAGCCGAGATCACCACAACCCCTATTTGGGTTAGGATGCCTCACCTTCCCTTGCATCTCTGGGGGACAAGATCTCTGGAGGACATTGGGAATAAGCTTGGGTGTTTCTTGGACAGAACGGAGCCAAAAGGGGACCAGTTTACCTACGCTCACATTTGTGTTGAGGTTAACCTCAAGAAAGGTATTTCGGAAGCCATTAAGCTCTCCCTGGGGGAATGGTGCCATATATAAGAGCTGGACTACGAGCAGATTCCATTTAAGTGCCTCCGGTGTCATGCTTATGGTCACTTCGCAAAAATATGCCCCAAAGCCTCTGAGGAGACGGGACCTGTCAAAGAAGATGACTTCCAGCCCGTATCTAACCGACGAAGGCAATCAAGGCGAAAGGATCCACTAGCCTAGGCTCCGAAGGCCACTCATTCAGCAGAGGCAACTCTAGAAAATAAAAACAGCTTTGATGCGCTGGAGGAAGATGAAGCCCTAGATCCAGAAGCAACAACAGTTAAGGAAGATCCTCCGACAAAGGAAAACCTTATGGAATCCACCCCCCCTCAGTCAGAAGCAGCGAGAGAAATTCAGGCTTTAGATCTGGAACCCTCTACCCAGGTAGGTCTGGATGTTACAGGCCCCTCTAGCGGCTCTAGGGGAACTTCTGAACCTGAAGACAATTTAGTTTCGTCTCCACCCATTACCTGAGGGCGAAGGACCAACAAAGCGCACAGAGAAAAGGAGGTGGCCTCCAACATTTCTTTAGGTTCTCAGAAAAAGTTGGATCCCTACATTAAGGGTAAAATTTCAGCCCCCTCGGTCTAATGCTTTGCTTCTGTCTTCTACTATGCTCACAGTTTGTGAGAATTTACTCATGTATGCATTCTTTGTCATTTTCTCAAATCAGCTCAAGGAGCAGAGGGGATTGGTCTCCCAAGACATTCACAAGAAGGTTGGCAGTACTGTTAGAGGTCACCAACCTTCTTCAGATTTGTAACTTTCTGATTCTGTCTTGCTAGAATGTCGCTTAATGCAACATAACCATTTTTGTCAAAAAAAAAAGATCATATTGGGTTATTAAAGAACCATTTTCATATAAATCCAGGAAATCAATATTTGGGGTTTGTTTCCTAACACTCTCCCTAATCCAATATATTCAAAGATATATATTTTAGACAAAGAGGAGAAACAACTCTCTAAAAGAGAAGGGGGACTAATGTCCTCATGAGGTTTTCGTTTTGGTCCTGATGGATTCAAGTGTCAACAACCTCCCAATCAACCTCTTACCATAAAATATTATTTTTACAGGGTTGGTAGCAACTTGATTCTTAGTAGGTGGTCTGAAGAGGCATTCATTTTATATGAAGGAAGCCATGGAGGGAGTAATTTGATTCTCCTATTTGTTGGAGCTGATATTAACTCTATCTATATCACCATGCCAAATACCCACATCAACTTTGTCTTGATCACCATGCCAAATACCCACACATGTAAGTGGGTTCGACATCGATGTCAATAGCCTTACCACCACCATCATTATGAGAAGAAGTGATGGATGGAAACAATGAATTAAGAGAAAAGAGGGACCTACACATCCAAAAAGACAAAAAAAGGTGAGGAATTTCTATTTCATGAGAGAGACAAGATGTTTGAATGTAATTTTTCTATTTCAAAGGAATTTTGAGTGCCTTCTCTTTGTTTTATTAGTCTCTTTTCCATTTGATAGAGGTTTCTTGGATGAATCGAAAGAGGAGTGGGAGAGCTGCAAGGAGGACCTGACATTCCAGTATGGTACATGATGTTGCTTTGTCATTTGAGAACAAGTTCCTGGTTAAATTGAAAGAGGAGTAAGGATACAAAGTGACTATTTTTCCCACAGTAAGGACTTGACTGACGATGGGGTTATCAGTGGGATTATGGAAGCTTTCCCACAACTCTTTTTCTTTAAAACTAAATTACCATAACCAATCATTACAATAGAAACCACACCTTTATTTGTAGTATCACTCTTTCAGATTGGGTGGCCCATCCCATTGAGTAGCAAAAAGTCTCCATCGCTCTAAATTTAAAATGGGCTCCTTCGTTGACTTTGGCAGTTTTTCTTAAGAAAAAATTAAAACAATATTCATTGTCAAGCAAGTCTATGGGGTTTCGAACCAACGAAACAAAGTGACACCTATGCTTGATGTTACGCATGGAGTACTACTGGCACATGAACCTAGAAAACCACCAAGAGTGACACTTTCACTTGAGGTTACATGTGGAGTGTGTTGGAACATGTGGACAATGATAAAAGATTTGGTCTACATGTCATGTTCGATGAAGTCTCTATGTTTTTTGTTCAACGAACAAAAAAGAGATGGCATGTACATCTTCAGTTAGCTAAAATGGTCAAAGTCTAGATCTATGTAACAAATTCCATATTAACATATGTAATTTATAAATTTGTGAAAAGCAATTTATAAACCCCCCATTCATTGTGGACTCATCTATAGTAATGTAAAAAGAAATAATTAAAATGTGTGTGTTGCACTCCTTGGGAGGGGTCTTTACACTCGGATTAAGATGTGTGGATTAACTAAAATTATTTTTATTTTTAAATATATATTTTAAATTTTATTAAACTAAAAAGGTGATATAGGTTTTTTCAAGTTTTTTTAATTGAGAATTATAATAGGAGATATATAGCTTAGAAAATGTCATAATACATAAATTAAAAAAGGAAAATGGATTCTTAGGCTACTTGATATGTGAAGAATAGTGCCAACTTTGTTGGCACAAAAAATGGATTCCACTGCGAGGATTGTTCCACCTCTGGAATGAACTTGATGTGTCGAAGCCCACAAAATGTATCAGCAGAATGTCCCAGTTGGTCTTAAATGGGTAATCAATTTTGTTATGGCAAGTTGTCTCATTGGCAAGTTGTCCAAATAGGTAATCAATTTTCATTATGGAAAGTTATTCCGTATGTTTATTTCTGTAGCCATAAGCAGATCTGCATATCCTCCTACTCTTTTTATATTGCATGCCTAATATTCAGGAGTATAAAAACCATTGAAAAGGAGTATGAAAAAAAATAGAAATGCCTAACCACGAGCAGTGTTGAGCGCTACAAAATGAAATGAAAGAAAAAATGTTGAGAAAACCTATAGGTTTTGATAGAGATAAACATTTAAACATCCAAATTCTATAATATATTACAAATAATCAAACGTAAATGCATAAAATCATCTAAACATATGAGGCTATATGTGCATCCCAACTGCTTGATATTCATCCAAGAGAGGTTGTATGTGCATCCCAACTGCTTGATATTCATATAATAGAGTTGTTGAACCAAAATCAACTCCTATTCAGCTCTTACAATCACTAGCTTTCCCATTCCTGCTAAAACAAGCATACAAAAAATGCATATTTTAGGTCATTTGAACCATACTTTAGGCATTACCCTGTCACCCATAATCAAATCAAGAAAAATGTATTGTTGAAAGCTGAAGATGGAACTTACAGTTAGAATCACAGTTTTAAAGAGAAAAAAAAAGATTTACAACACCACCTTAAAACTTGAACCATAATTCTTGAATCTAGGAAGCATACTTTTGAAAAATAACAAGCCCAAACATGCCTCAACTCACATGGGGGTTTCTCATTTCAGCCACGGACATGGTAAGTGCATATCCACAGGTTTTGGCAGCTTATGTAACCTCTTTCCCATGCAAACTTATAGGTGTATTTCATGTGTGTAGTCGGCTAAATAGTTTTTTCAACCCTCTGGAACCAAAGGAACTTATAACTTCAATACTGGAATACAATAGTTCAGTTGATTGTTACATGAATGCTTTTAACCATATCCCTCCTTTGATTGATGGTTCTTCTATATTTTGGACCCCAACAAAGAACTTTGTAGTGATCATTCCAACCAATTATGCCACATGGGAGAGCCATGCTACTATTTACTTATGCATTGATGCTGAAGAAATCCCAAGCATTGATGGTAGAAAACATGGTGGGCATACTCACAAAATTAAGGGAATGGTAGCCTCAACTACATATGAAGAGTTGCAACCCATGTTTTTCTTCACTGAACCTCCTCCAAATTCTTTAATTTATACGAATCTTCGGCCAATGTCACCTCAAAATGAATCGCAAGGTGCGTTTTTGGTTGGATTCCAAATTTAGTGAACACAAAATCCAGCTAAAATGAATGGCTGGTCGATGGAGGAAAACGAGAGGCCCCGGGTTTCCCCAAAACATCACGAATCTCCTGTGGATTACAAGTTTTCCAAATTTATAATGAATGTTGCACGTTTTGGTTGGCTTCCAAATTTAGTGAACACAAAATCCAACCAAAATGAATGGGTGATCGATGGAGGAAAATGGGATTCCCCAGGTTGCCCTAAAATGCCACAAATGTCCAGTGGATTACACGTTTGTCAAATTTATAATGAATTTTACGTGTTTTTTGTTGGATTCCAAATTTAGTGAACAAAAAATATAGCCAAAATGAATGCCTTGGGGATGGAAAACGAGAGGCCCCGGGTTGATCCAAAATGCCATGAATGTCCAGTGGATTACACTTTTGCCAAATTTATAATGAATGTTGTGCATTTTTTCTGTTTTCCAAATTTAGTGAACACAAAATTTATCCAAAACTAATGGTTGACTGATGGAGGAAAATGGGAGGCTCTGGGTTGCCCCAAAATGCCATGAATGTCGAGTGGATTACATGCTTGCCAAATTTATAATGAATTCTTCTCAATATTGTTAATTGTTTTCGATGGGAATTTATTACTTTTAAGTGGAATTTATAATGAATGCTTCTCAATTTATTAATTTTAGTCCATTGTTTGGATGGGAATTTATTACTTTTAGTTGGGGACTGTTCTTTCCCCTAATCAAGGTTTTTTTAAATCATTACTTTTATTATATTTTGCGGAGATTGAGAAGCTCAAAATATCAAGATTTTTTTACATTATCATAAATGGGAAAAACGTTTGAAACCATTACTACGATAAGGAATTATTCTATTGAGATATTTTTACGTTATCATAAATGGGAAAAGGGTTTGAAACCATTACTACAATAAGGAATTATTCTACCTTGAAGTGAGCATTCATATCCAATGATACAATTCACTTCAAATTTCACCTCGTGGATGCCATTGACTCTACTAGTAGTCCTATAATCAACGTTTTTGAGTACTACTTTGTGTATGATATGAAAATACCAATGTATTCACAAGATAGTGTCTTACTAAACTTATTATAGTTAAATTAGTGGAACTATAATTGGATTTATGATCCTTGCATCTATGCCCTATGGAAAAGAATTCATTGGAATTTATTGTAATTACAACTCTTTTGCTGGGCAAGGAATTCATTGTAATTATAACTCTTAGGGAAGAAGAGTTTATGAAATGTAAGTTTAAAATTTTGTTCTATTTATTGCAACTTTATAATTGAAATTGAGTGAAATTTTAATCCCTTTAATATTTTTAAAAAAACTTGACGTGAGGAAAAACAAAGTGCCCAACCAAAACTATTAAATTCCCATCCAAAAAATTGACAATATTGAGAAACATTTATTAATATAATCTTTGAAACCCGGATGGACCATGAGTTGGAAGAGATTGTGAAGGTTATAGAGATCTCTAATTGCACCTATTTTCGTTGGAATCCATTAATGAGTGAGAGTGAGTGGAGTCCAACTTTAAATCATACAAATTAAATGTTATGGTAGGTTGAGCTATGTCTTGTTTCGGTTTGATTAGTTTATATGAATTTACTTTAGAAACTATACCACAAAATATTCTTTTGAGGTCATCCACTCATGTTTGTTTCCTTACAATTAACAAAAATATGATGCAGACCCCCTACCTCAGCAGCGTCCATGACCTCCCGGTCTCTGGATCACTCTCTTCCCTAAGCCTAAATGGCTCTTCGAGCTCTTGTTGGAACCCTTTGAATGAATCCACGGGTCCCTTTATCCTTGACGCAGTGTTTCAGAAACCCTGCCTGCATGCCTAATCCTTTGGTGCCCTTCTTCTCTGGTCAGCTCGAGCTATGACCCAAGGCTCAAATCAACACACCTTTCGCATTTCACGATTTTGTAGGTGTGGGTGCAATGTAAACCCAACACTCCAATCCCTGAAACCCCAAATCCCGATCCTCCTCCAGACTAGATCTAATGGTCCCGCATCCTCCTCGATCAATGACCACTATCGTTTCATGGTTTCGCGAGTCGGGACTTCACGTCTCAGGACTCCTCCTTCCTTTGAACTCTCGGATCCTGAGATGTTGATCCATGAGTTGAGTGCTTCCCTTGTCCTTCTACCCTATGACCATGCCCTATGTCATGGGGATAACTCCTCCTAGCGCGTAACGATTTCAGGGTTCATGAAGTTGCGATGCAACTCCAACCTCTCCTCCTTCTAATCCCCGAAGTCTAAAACTTCTCTTGGACAATCAACGGTCCAGGTTCCTCTTAAGCCAATGGTCATGATTTCGTCACAATTTCGTGAATCGTGAGTCTATGCATTCTTTCCCTTTGACCACCCTCAATTGAGAGCCAACAAAATGCTGCTCGACTGCCACACATTGCTCCTTTGGTCTCTCCCACTAGCTGACATGTATTCTCCATGAGATCTGATGGTTCAGATACTTCACAAATAGATGGTCAATATTTTATCGACGATTCTCCTTTTGCTAATTTGGCCCAGTCTTCTCCTTCATTTCCCCGGTGTCGAAAAGTTGACCAACAACAACGTGTCCCCTATGATGGATGGATGTGACTCCTAATCAAGATTAACAGTCATGATCCTTTCGAGATGATCAATGGTCATGATCGAATCCTAACATTCTCCCTTTTGTCCATTTGGGAGAGTCTTTTCTCTCAAAATCTTGGTGTCCAAATCCCCGATGGGATTGGATCTTTGACACTTGTCACACCAGATCCAACGGCTGGAGTGGTTTTTTAATTTCTACAATCGCGAGTCTCCGTTCCTCACCACCCTTCTGTGACTAAGTCCTGAAACCCTGACAGCTTCCGGATATTCACCACGTGTCCCCTGAAATGGACGGTTGCATGGTTCTCCCTATGATTTCGAGATTTCACGTATCATGGATATGGAGTGCAATCTCCTCTACTCTTCCATTCCTTTATTCCTGATTTCTGGATCTCCACCATGTGTCCTCTCCGATGGATGGTCTCGATTCTTTCAGGACCTTGATGAGTCCTCTCCTCTCTACTTGTACGAGGGTTAAACCTTGTGCACCTTCTCCCAGATCCGACAATTATCGATCCTCTGCGCTAGATATGATGGCCCAAATCTAATATCCTTCACACTTTTCTCCTGCTATCTGGATGTGAAACTCAACGGTCCATATCTTCTCCTCTGTAGTTGATCTATGGTTGTTGTCCTCTTCCTCTTGAGCTTCAACCTTCCTCCCAGACTTGGAAGACTTTCAAAGTCTCAAATGCCTCGACCTTTTCTTCCTCTGTGAGCCCTAATGGTTTTGGATCTCACCTACGTTTTGGAAATGCTATCTCTTTTGAGCTTTGTCCTCTCATAGATTTGCTCTTGCACACACCTTACATTCTAGAATCTCGAATAACTCATGCTCGAGAAGTTTTCTTGAAAAGAAAACTCCTTACTCCCACCTAACATTCTTCTGCTTGATGCACACTTTGCAGAGCTTTTATTCATAGAGTCTTCCAATAACTCTATCTTCTTAGAAATCGATGAAGAATTCTTCATGTGCACACTTGCACCAGCTCAATGCCCACCTAGTAGAGCTCTTATAGAACCTTCAATAGTTTTGTCTTCTCCCTGTGTCTTCTCTACACAGTATCACCTCAAGAGTGTTCAATAACTCTTAGGTTTCTCCCTTGAGTTGTGAATTCTTCTGGTGTGCCCATCTGGAACATTCTTTTTGACTCCGCAGAGTTCAAATGCACATTCCTTGCGCTGGCTACAGAACCCCAATTGTTTTGTTGTGCACTTCTTGCATAGCCTAAAGAACCCAGATTGAAATCAACAAACTCACAAACCGATAGTAAAATATACCTATCATCTATATCTACAACATACAAATGACACTAAAATGCATAAACACACACAGACAATCCATAGGCAGGAAAAGCTTATTTTCTATTAATCTCAGAATGTCTATACAAAGGTGTTTACAAAAACTGGACTGTAATAGAGTCCTAGTTCTCTCTCCCTCTCAGGAGCTTCTAAGACCTCCTAAGGCCTCTCTACCTAGACCTCTATGAGTCCTAAATCCCTTATCTCTATCTCCTAGATGATAATTACAGAAGAGGGCTCTTTACAAGCTTATCCTCCACTGTCTTAGTGCCATTGCTGTCTCAGTTGGCATCGTACTTATATGGCTACATTACATAAATGGATGTCACAGACCTGATAATGATCTAGACTAGTTGCAGGAACCCATTAAAGGAAACCTCAACCATACCTTTACAAATGCATGGTTGACTCTTACAACCTTACAACATGAACGATCTGCATCAGATCATATTCCAAAAATTTAAATACGGGAGGGTCGGTGCCTCTCCCTTTCTCCATAAATGTGCGTTGAATGTATTTTCTAGATGGTGCGTTGCTGATGTGGAACGATGCTCCTGCATCATACTACTCAGCTTGAAAAATGATGAGCTCCTCTTATCCAATGCTGAAATCCACCTAGATCCCAAACTTTCCCTTGGAGTTGTCCCCTTGTTCCTGTCCAGCAATGTTGTTGTTGTCGCTGCTGCTTCTTCCTTACTCCTCTTGTAGGCTTCCTTCTGCTCAGATTCTCCTCACTTGCAATCTATGTTGCTGAACTCAACATCAAACTTCTGATTTTCTCTATCACCTTGTCCAACTGCTCAACTGGTTGGCTCTTCTTTTGTTGTCTCCTCAGCTACAATTCCTCCTTGTCAGTGGGTGGATCAACTCGATCATGCTTATGATTTTCTCCATTTCTTGTGGCCTTAACTTGCCACCATGCTACAGACTCCAGTCCTACAGTCCCATCACTAAGTTTCTTCTCAACTTCTTTTTCTGAAAGCTTGACTGTCATCTCTCCTTGTATTGGCTCAAGTCCAAATTCTTCCAGATGCTCCTGGGGTTGGTATGCTCCTTTACCTGTCTCCAATTTGATCTATTGGATTTTAAGGCTTTGCAGTATCACCCTCTTCTCTGGAGCTTCCAATTCTTCAAACAGATCAGCAAAGTCGATGTCATCTACTTCCTCCTCTGCTGCAGGCTCCAGTGCTACAATCATCCCCATTTCAGCTTCTTGGTTGAAAATTTTGAGCCCTTCTTCTGAATGCTCTTCTCCTTCTGTTGGGGTAGACAGCAATGTTTTCTCCATTTATTCCTCCATGACAATCTCTACTAGTTTTCCTCCTATTGTTGTTGCACCTACAACACAAGATTTGTCCTCAACTGGGATGCTTGGTAGGAATACTTCAATTCCTCCAATGATCAGAAGACTCCTCTGATCCTTCTCCTGGATGATGAAATTTTTTAACTTGTCATCATATTCATTCACATGATCTAAAAAACCACATGAATCTTCTCCTATTAGTACAACTTGTTGACATGGACTCACTTCTGAGCTCTTGAGACTTTCAGACAGTCTCATCTCTTTCCCCCTGCCCACCTGGAAATTTGGGAATTTTTTGCTGACCACCTGGAAAACTATGAGATCTGGTGATCCCATCTCATTGCCCACTTGGAAATATGAAAATTCACCACTACCCCCTTGGAAGTATGTGATACCTTCTGCTGATCTCTTCCCATTGCCCACCTAGCAGCCCAAAAGTTCACTTCTGCCCACCTGGTAGTTTATGAGATCCTAAGCTAATCTCTTATCATTTCCCACCTGGAAATATGAATTTCCACTACTGTCCTCCTGATAGTCTATGAGATCCTCCAATGATCTCACTTCATTGCCCACTTGGAAATTTGAAAATTCGTCTTTTCCCTCCTGGCAGTTCATGAGATCTGTAACTGATCTCCTTTCCTCATCATTGAGGGTTTCTCCAAATTCTAGCTCACAAATGCAAACCAGTTCTTCTTCTGTGTCACTAAGGTTTTCAGCATACCTTAGCCACTCCCTCAACTCTTGTTGTTGTTTCCTGACTAGCAACTTTTGAACAGGCCATTTGGCTTTCCTGTTCAGAGGCCATTCATACCTCCAATGTACCTTTGCCTCCTGCTGCATCCTCAATGTCATTTGTTCCATTATCACTCTTATCTCAACAAGTTCCTCATCAATTTATGATTTACTCATCTGCTGGTGGTCTCCTCTTCCACAATGCTCATGGCCTTCAGTAGCCATTTCCATCTTCCACCTGCCCTCCTGACAAGTCTATGTATTACTCTACCTCTGCGAGCATCTCCATCTGATCTCACAGCTCACCTGGTTGTCTATTGACTGTTGCACACTTTGCAACAATCACCACAGACCATCAACACCCTATCTTCCTCCACCTGTTGTATAGAGATGAACTTCTGATACCACTTGATGTTACCAGAATTTCTTTTTCCACCGTCACTCCTTTCGTCTGCGATCTGCAAAAAAATCTGATGACCTCCTCATTTTTTCAATTTTGCATGAAATCTACAGGAAATGATCAGTTGTGATACCACATGATGCAAACCCCCTACCTTAGCAGGGTCCATGACCTCCCGGTCTCTGGGTTGCTCTCTTCCCTGAGCTGAAATGGCTCTTCGGGCTTCTGCTGGAACCCTTTGAATGAATCCACATGTCCCTTTATCCCTAACGTAGGATTTCAGAAACCCTGCGTGCACGCATAATCCTTTGGCACCCTTCTTCTCTGGTGACCTCAAGATATGACCCAAGTCTCAAATCGACATGCCTTTCGTTTTTCATGATTTCAGAGGTGTGGGTGCAATGTAAACCCAACACTCCAATCCTCAAAACCCCAAATCCCAATCCTCCTCCAAACCAGATCTAATGGTCCCACATACTCCTCGATCGATGACCATGATCGTTTCATGGTTTTTCGATTCAAGACTTCACGTCTCAGGACTCCTCCTTCCTTTGAACTCCTGGATCCTGAGATGTTGATCCACGAGTTGAGCACCTAGCTGGCTGCTAGTGCCTCCCTTGTCCTTCTACCATATGACCACGCCCTATGTCCTTGGGCTAAATCCTCTGATCACGTCATGATTTCGGGGTTCATGAAGTTGCGATGCAACTCCAACCTCTCCTCCTTCTAATCCTCGAAGTCCAAAACTTCTTCTGGACAATCAATGGTCTAGGTTCCTCTTAAACCAATGGTCACAATTTCATCGTGATTTTGCAAATCGTGAGTCTATGTGGTCTTGCTTTTTGACCACCCTCAATTAAGAGTCAACAAAACACTGCTCGACTACCACACGTCCCTCCTTTGGTCTCTCCCACTAGCTAACATGTATCCTTCATGAGATCTGACAGTTCAGATCCTTCACAAATCAACAGTCAAGATTTTATCGATGATTCTCCTTTCGCTATTTTTGGCCTGGTCTTCTCCTTCATTTCCTCAGTGCCGAAACACTGACCAATAGCCACGTGTCCCCTCTGATGGATGGTTGTGACTCCTAATCACGGTTAACGATCGTGATCCTTTTGAGATGATCAATGGTCATGATCAAATCCCAACATTATCCCTTTCGGCCATTTGGGAGAGTCTTTTCTCTCAAACTCCCAGTGTCCAAATCCCTTATGGGATTGGATCTTTGACACCTGTCACCCCAGATCCCATGACTAGAGTGATTTCACAATTTCGATGATCGCGAGTCTCCGTTCTTCACCACCCTTCTGCACCTAAGTCCCAAAACCCTGATGACTTCTAGATATTCACCACGTGTCCTCCGAAATGGATGGTTGGATGGTCCTCCCTATGATTTCAGGATTTCACATATCATGGATATGGAGTGCATTCTCCTTTACTCTTCCATTCCCCAATTCCCTATTTGTGTGGATCTCTACCACATGTCCTCTCCGATGGATAGTCTCGATGCTTTCAGGACCTTGACGAGTCCTCTCCTCTCTGCTTGTATGAGGGTTAAACCTCGTGCACCTTCTCCCAGATCCAACAGTTATCGGTCCTCTACACTAGATATGATGGCCCAGATCTAATATCCTTCACACTTTTCTCCTTCTTTTAGGACGTGAAACTCAACGGTCCAAATCTTCTCCTCCATAGCTAATCTACAACTATTGTCCTTCTCCTCTTGAGCTTCGACCTTCCTCCCAGACTTGGAAGATTTTCAAAGTCTCAAAGGCCTCGACATTTTCTTCCTTTGCAAGCCCTGAAGGTTTTGGATCTCACCTGCATTTTGGAAACACTGTCTCTTCTGAGCTTTTTCTTCTCGAAGATTTACTCCTACGCACACCTTGCATTCGAGAATCTCAAATAACTAATATTCGGGAAGTTTTATTGAAAATAAAACTCCTTACGCCCACCTGGAGTTCTTCTGATCGATGCAAACTTTGTAGAGATTTTCTTTGAAGAGTGTTCTAGTAACTCTATCTTCTTCAAACTTGATGAAGAATTCTTCCTGTGCACACTTGCACCAACTCAATGCCCACCTGGTAGAGCTCTTACAAAACCTTCAGTAGTTTTTTCTTCTCCCTGTGTCTTCTCTACACAGTCTTACCTCAAGAGTGTTCAGTAACTATGAGGTTTCTCCCTTGAGTTGTGAATTCTTTTGGTGTTCCCACCTGGCACGTTCTTTCTAACTCCACAGAGTTCAGATGTGCATTCCTTGCGCTAGCTATAGAACCCCAATTGTTCTGTTGTGCACTGCTTGCACAACCTAAAGAAACAAAACTGAAATTGACAAACTCACAAAAAGATAGTAAAATCTACCTATCATCTGTATCTACAACATACAAATGACACTCAAATGCATAAACACACACAGATAACCCATAGGCAGGAAAAACATATTTTCTATTAATCTCATAATGTCTATACAAAGGTGTTTACAAAAATTGGACTGTAATAGAGTCCCAGTTCTCTCTCCCTCTCGAGAGATTCTAAGACCTCCTAAGTCCTCTCTACCCAGACCTCTCTAATTCCTAAATCCCTTATCTCTATCTTCTAGATGATAATTATAAAAGAGGGCTCCTTACGAGCTTATCCTCCAGCGTCTTAGTGGCATTGTTGTCTTAGCTAGCATCGTACTTCTATGGCTACATTACATAAAAGGATGTCGCAGACCTGACAATGATCTGGACTAGTTGCAGGCACCCATTAAAGGCAACCTCAACCACTACCTGTACAAATGCATGGTCGAATCATATAGACTTACAACATGAACGATATGCATCAGATCATATTCCAAAAATTTAAATACAGGAGGGTCGTTGCCTCTCCCTTTCTCCATAAATGCACGCTGAATGTATTTTTTGGCTGGTGCATTGTTGATGTGTAACGATGCTCCTGCATCAAAATCACACATAAATGATTATTTTTTTTCGGAATACCATCTTTCTAACATTGAATCCAATTGTTTCCTTAATGTTTAACATTGAGAATATAGTTAGACCTTGCTCCACAAAAAAATGTTCATCCCAATGGGTTGGTGATAAAAGTTCAAGCAGTGGAGAGGTAGATTAACAACGAGGTTTTCTAAGATTGTTACTCGGGACGACCCAAGCACAAGTCACCATGGGTCTTAGAGGACCATGTGAGTTTGTTATCATTCAATATTATAATATATTTTTGTTTGTTTTTAATTAGTTTGTTTTCATGATCAGTTTGTTTCTTATGTTCAATGCTGGTCCAAATATGTTGATTCACTCAATTTCACACAAAGGTTGTATATGATTTATTAGACGTGTTTGATGTACTAAGAATGGGGATTAAAATCACTGGTCCAAAACTTTAAACATTAACTATATATGGTTACATTTCTTTAAATCCTCCCAAACACAAAACCCACGGTCTTCAAACAACATCACCACCCCCAATTCACTTTGTTGTTTCCTTTCCCTTGCTTCGGGAGTATCCTAGTTTTACTTTATATTTGTTGTATCCAAACTTCATGTTAAGTTCATAGAATTTATCTATGAAATTAATCACAATACACTTTGCTTTTATATTAAGGAATAAAACACACACACACACACACACACACACACACACACACACACACACACACACACATATATATTCTGATTTAATATTCTAATAAGCATTTATTGGTATACAATGTATTCAGTTGACGGGAACTTTCATTATTCAATGTGTTTGAAGCTAACCTAATCATGAGAATCACTTGACCCTCTTATATGCTAATGAAAGAAAATAGTTAATACTTTACACCATCACTATAACAAGAATTAGGTCAATTTTTAAAACCTAAATTAAATTTCATAGAGAAAATGCAAGATAGATGAAAAAAGAAAGACATTGAAGATATAGAGAAAGGAAATGTTTTGTTCTCATTCCATTCCATGTGCATGCTTATAGAAAACCAATATAACCTTTTGATTATAGTTAACAAAGTCAGGGTTCTAGATAAAATATTCCTTGTGGTATGAAGCCATGTAATGCCAAGACACTTTTAAACATCTGCAAAATCGAAAGTTCAGGGAGAAATATGAAACTTTTATTTTAAAAGTAAGCTAAGAATTAACTTGCTTTCAATAATATACTTTGAATCAAAATTTTATAGTCTCGAGTTCATTTCATTTCCTTTGGAATTCATTTTAATTTTAATGTCATTCATTGCATCTCATGAGGGCTTCAGGAAATTCACAAAATTGTTTTTTTTTTTGTTAGCAAGTGGTTTGGTACTCATAATAATTTTGGTTGGCTTTAACCTATAAAATATTGTCAGAACCCATTTCAATTTTTTACCATTCAATGATTGTTTCAAGTGGCCTTGGTAGGTGTAAGCTAAAGGGAAAACAATTTGCACCTTTTTTGGCAATTTCCCAATTTATTACACTGAAGGTGTTCTTTAAGGGGAGGTTCCTCTAGAGGCCTTCATCATTTGTCAAAGGCCTAGAAGAACTTGTCGTATGGAAGTCAATCAATATTCTCTCTCCCATGTGTTTTTTTTCACCACCTCTAAGTTGCAATATCCCCACGTGTATTTTTTAGAGACTCCAAATTGTGAGTGTTCAATATGCAGTGGCTTCCATGTTTCTTCTTCATCCTAGGTTTCTCTACTCTTTGCTTCTAAATTCACACAATTCAGTTCGACCTAGGTGGCTTCCTAATATGTACACATCCATCAAACCTCAACCTGCGTTTCTCTCTTCCAAATTCCATTCCATTCATTTCTCTCTTCCAAATTCCATTCCATTAATTTCTCTTTAATTTAGAGGGTAAAATCCTTGAGTACAAACAAATCCTTGCAATTGCAGGCCATGGCTTTTGCACATCGTGTAGGAATTTCCATTATCATGCAAGAATTTTCAACAATAAAATTGCACCGTCAACAATGGAGATCTGTATCACCAGAGCGACCACAAAATTTGGACTCCACGGTGCTCAAAAGCTTTGAAAACAGTAAGAGATCTCTTCCTATTTATGAACTCATTTTGAGTCATAAATTTTCCTTAATGGATGCATCCTCCATGCTTCAAATACATGAGAAAAATAAAGTAACCTTTGTAAATGGACCTATGTAATGAAGTACTATGTCCCAATGCCAAATTAAAATGCACATTATTACATTTGAGTAGGGTCAGCCCTCTCTATAGAGTATAGAACTATGGAATAACAAGTCAAAAGATGTAGGAGAATAATAGACATTTCAAGAGAATATATGTTTTCTATGGGAGATTCTCTACCATTGAAAAAAGAAAATAAAAAACAATCAGAGCACTCTACAAAACTTAACCTCACCAATGGCATAGATAAATGCAACACATCACTTTACCATTTTCATCTACAGCAAAGAGGAAGAATATATATTTGCAGAGAGGAATGAGCGCGAATGTCCACAAGAAATACTACACCTTCATCTTGAGTAGCATATGCACTGGGAAATTTCACCTCTTCGTGATCTCCAAGATTTCCATTGCGTTCTCCTTCCTAGGCGAATGAATAGCAAGTATATTCCCAAGGATCCATAAATTTTGTGGAGCGATAGCAAGAGGGGAAGGTTCCTACTCTATTCCTTCTTGCTCTTGGATCATGATAGTCTCTGCAGTGTCAAAAGAATAGTCTCACTATGTGAACACCCACATGGCTCTCTTGAACGGTTTTCTAAGTACAAACATCTCTCTTGAAAAATTTTCTAAGTATGAACATCTGATCATCTAGGAGGGATTTTCTACAGTTTTTGGACATGTGTAGCATCAAGTTGATAACAATTATCTACGAGCATGGGCATGTGACTCTTTTTTTATTATTAGGTGATAAGCATGCAATTCTAGAGACCACCCAATAAATGTTCAAAAATTGTCCTTCTATAATGAGAATGACACTATGATATAGTTTTATGTTTGTTTCCATGCTATGTTTATCTGGTTTTAAATAAAGAATGGAAAAAAACCCGGAAATACACACATGATTGGAAAATAAGTGAGTAAGAAAGAAAGTATTTTGTGTTTACATATTGCACAAACAACAAATGTAGCAATAAAGATAGGGAGAAAATAAATATTTTATTGGCCGAGATCACTTCCTCTAAGATGACATAGGTGATATTTAATTGAATAGAGTAGTATATAAGTTCTCATAATCATGGGAAGAATTCATACTATTACATGTGAGTAGGGTCTTCCCTCTCTGTAAGGTATGCAACTATGGACTAATGGGTTGAAATATGGAAGACAAAAAAATATGTTTCAAGAGAATATTTGTTTTCTATGGGAGTTTCTTTACCATTTAAAAAAAAAAAAACAGAAAAAATAATCAAAGCAATCTGCAAGACTCAAACCTAACCATGGGAAAAGATAAGTGCAATGCATACCTTCACCATTGACATCTGTATCCAAGACAGAGAATATATATTTGAAGATAGGAATGAGTGTGAATTTCCACAATAAATACTATATCTTCATTTCAAGTAGTATCTACACCAAGCAAGTTCACCTCTTCCTGATCTCCAAGCTTTCCATTGCCTTTTCCACCCCTAGGCCGGTTAATAGTGGGTAGATGCCCAAGGATCCAAAAATTTTGTGGATTGATAGGAGGTGGAGGTGCCTACTCTATTCCTTATTGCTATTGGATTAGGATAGTCTCTATAGTGTAAAAAAAATAGTCACGTTGTGTGAACACCCATATGGCTCTGTTGAATAGTTTTCTAAGTACGAACATCTAAGCAACCAAGTCAATTTTTCTATATTTTTTGGACACGTGTAGCATCCAGTTGATAGAAATTGTCTACGAGCATGAGAAAAATGACTCTTTTTTTAGTATTAGGTGATAAGCATGCAATTCCAGATACCACCAAATAACACCAAATAAATGTTCAAAAATTTTCATTGTACAATCAGAATGACACTGTGATATAGTTATGTGTTTGTTTCCATGCTATGTTTATCTGGTTTCAATTAAAGAATGGAAAAAAAAACTGGAAATACATTCATTACTGGAAAATATGTGAATAAGAAAGCAAGTATGTTGTGTTTACAGATCACACAAACAACCAGTGTAGCAATCAAGACAAGGAGAAAATAAATATTCGCTTGGAAGAAATTGCTTCATCTAAGATGACATAGGTGATATTAAATTGAATAGAGTAGTATATAAGTTTTGAGAATCAAAGGAGTAATTCATACTAGTTGATGGTTGACCATATTGAGTAGGTGGGCTCAGTGGTTTCACCCCAACTTCGGTAATGTCACGAACAAACTAACTTATTTCTCTAATCCCACATATTGGGAAGGGAATAGAGTATGACCACGTCAAATCGATGTTGTTTTCTAAATCCACTTATGCCCCACCTATTAATCAAGACAACAAGTCAGGGATGTCACAAATCAAATAAATAATAATAATTGTTTTCTTTTATAAAATATATTTTGATATCATATTTTATGTCAAATTATAATTTATATGATACTTCATCAACTCCAAACAGCTTGATAGGATGAGATTATAACTTTTCAAATTATAATTTATATTATACTTCACCAACTCCAAACTATTGGATAGGTTGCAATGCTTGCCACAACTCTTAGACTGTATGAGTGTATATTGTTTCTTGTAGACTGTATCTTGTAGACTATATGAATTATTGTAGGTGCGCATGTAGTTGGGCGATTCAAATTTGGAGTTATACAATCATTGAAAATATTTTTTGAGGTGTGGCATGAAGATGGACCTTGTGAAGTATTCATTTTCCATCCAAAGATGAAATTATATGGTCTTTAAACAACGTAACCACCCCAATTCACTTCAGTGTTTCCTTTCCCCTACATCAAAAGTATGCTAATAATGTTTTCAACCCTGCATATGGTAACATTAGCTCTACCACCCTATAGTATTCAAGTCAAAAATCCACCCACAAATAAGGAATTATTTTTATTCGATATAAAATATGTTTGATAAGCTGGCATAATTTATGTTCTTAGGATCTAGGTTTGATGTATTTAAAAATAAATAAAAACCTTTCCTTCACATAATTTATACTCATAAGATGAAACGTTGACTGATCTTAACCTTTCCCATTTCTAGGTTCCACGGTTGATTTATTTTTATTCGTGTTCCTCGAATAAAGGTTTTTTTCATCTCAAATAATAATTCTTCAAATCAAGATCTATCTTAATACACAAGTTTGATTTATCTTAATATAAAATAGAAACTTTTTCCTTCACATAGTTCATTCAAAATCAAAACTAAGTGTAAATTTTGTGAATAAAGGTTTGTTTCATCTCAAATAATGATGCTTCAAATCAAGGTTTATATTAATACACAAGTTTGATTTATCTTTATTTATCTTGATTTATCTTAATACACAAGTTTGATTTGAGTTTTTCTTTTATATTAACATATAAGTTCTTCCCAAACAAGTTGTGGTTCTTCTCAAGTAAATACACCTAGATAAAACTGTTATAACTTGCTAAAAATATAATTGCAAACCTTATCCAAAGGAGCCAAGCAGTTAGTAGTACAACTTGCATTTGAAATGATGTTCAAATCAGATTTGTATTGGCGCTCATTAACACCAACAACAAACATTGGGGCATCCTTGTTGGGAGCTAAGATAACTACTTTTTAAGCACCTGCATGTTAAAGATCAACAGAGAAATCTTATCATATGGAGTTCAAATTGTAAATTTTCATCATTGCAATTTATTAGAATTAGATATGTCAATAGCCACCCAAATATTTTTCTATGCAGAAAAAAAAATTATCGATTAAATTGTCCTCCATAGGGGTTGAAAACAAAACATGTATTTTTTTAATCACCTCCTCAATCTCATTCAAATAATTACAACCATGGGGAAATTTTAAAACAACCTTTCATGAGGTGACTGCTCTATTTAATTTGGGAGAAGCTTCAACCTAGAATAGAGTTGGTTGTGCAGATATCAACCAAGAATATAAATTTTAATTTATAGATGAGAAAGATCCAAAGAAGACATGCTAACTCTCCTTGCTCATGTTGGGAGAGGTATTATATGTAACCCCTTTAGTTTTTGATCAAATGTCATTTATCATTTTTAAGTTACATTTTATTTTTAGGTGGTGGCATATCGGATAAACTTTGAAGGAAAGAAAATCAATAATAATAATTGAACTGTGAAATCAAAATATTCAAAACTTCAAGTGAGTAGATGCTTTCTCTTTGTCGGTGAAGACCCCTATGGATTCAACCACATACTCTGTGTCGACCTCGCCCCATGGTATTTCTTTAGGATTTCTACATTTTTCAAACTGAAATGTGAAAAGTTTGAGAAATGAGAACAAATAGAGAATTTCAACATGCATCGAACCCTTTGTTCATGCCTAATCCCAAGCAGTAATTGACCTACGAAACATTTTCCTTCATGGCCATAAACAAGTGTATTACCTGCAACCAAACGCAGGGATAGATTTTTCCCCAAAGAGTAAAATTTTCGAGTCTTTGACCTTGAATTCATGATGCTTCCATTGGCCGTGGAAACTGCCATACTTGAACATATAATTCTGAAAAATAACAGGGGCACGAACATTACAATAGAGTTCTTGAGTAGGAAAAATATGGGAGAAGAAAGCACTCAAACAAGTTAATAAAAACTTCAAACTTCATTTTCTCTATAAAACTTAAATGCCCTTGGGAAGTGTTGTGTCCATTTCATCACTTGGGTGAGCAAAACAAGGGCACTTACAAGTCTAGTTGGGCCTGCTAGATAATACAAAGGTTAGTGCATGAGTTAGATAATCCAAGAACATGAAATAAACAAACAAATAAACTAAAACAACTAAGGAAATAAAACTAGAATGCATAAGAAACTTTGAACCAAAATCAATCAACCAAATGACCAAGATTATGCCACCAATGGATAAATATATCAATTGGCAAAACACCATAGAGAAAGGAGGACTTATGGATCCCCTCTTCCTCCTTGGGAGGGCTCTTGAGTTCCCTATTAGAGATCTCTTCTTACAATGATAAACAAGAAAGAAAATGGTGAAGAAATCCAAGCCTATTCCCTCAAGGGGTGAGTGGAATGGCCTACTAGAATGTTGCTAGAATTCTCCAAGAAGAAAAGAGGATTCTTGAGGGAGGATTGAGGTAGCATAACAATAATATGAAATTCTTAAATTCTTAGTGAACCCATGGTCTCCATTTATAGCATGTCTTCAAGGAATTATTCAACTGGTTCTTGGTTTGAAAAAGGGGGCCTTCAGGGCACCCTTTGGTCCTTGACCAATCCCCCATTCGGATTCAGCTCAGATCTAAGGGTCAAATCAAGTTGGGAGTTGGTCCATAAATGGTTGAGGGTCCGACAAGAACCATAAATGTGTCATTCAAAAAAGTGCGCGGATTTTCTCGTACACAGTTGTGCATATGGCGCATTGTGCGCTCTACGAGCTTCTATTGCCCACGCACTGTGCGCGCACTTCCTTTAGTCATTCAGCGTATGTCAATTTTTTTCTAGTTGTATAGTTTTTGCCTCTTGGAAATGCATTTTTTGTGTTGCAGGTGAACTAATAGGTGTTTGAAACTGTTCTATTTCTGTAACCATTTGCATGAAATGTTGCAGACGAAATTTCAGTGATAAAATATGCCCCCTGATGTGTGAGGTTAGGAGCATATGTATAGCAGAAATACATCAAAGTTTCTTCTACTGAGAGTACTATTGTAATGAAGAGTGTTGATAAGAGCCGCAAGAGAGATCATATCGGATGGAGAAGGGAAAATTTGAGACCCAAATCTGTCTCTAGGGAGTGAAAAGAAAATATGTATACAAACGAGGCGGGCATGCCCCATGCTCGTGTCATGTAACTCCAAAATGTAAGACAATAACTGAAGTTGTATGTTGATGTAAATAACTGCAGCACCCTCTGAGGTGGTTTGATAATGACAGATGACAATTCTAATGGTGAAAATACTTTGAAAAGAGGCAAGGGCGCTTGTAAGAAGTGTCGATGACTCGTAGGCATTGATGGCCTAACAAATTTAGAGGTCTTCGGCTAGTATAAAACAACTGAAATAGTCACATAGTAAGACCCACTGTAACATGGGATTTTGTTGAAGTCGGATGTTATGGGGGTCAATGACATCAAAGATCAATGATGGTTCTCTATGTGTCGTCTGAGACTCCTCATTGTAAAGGTAATGAGAGTCAAGATATTGTCGCCCTTCTGGAAACTGTGTTGATGTCGAAAGAAAGGGAGACGTGACTCTGAGAAGAAAAGGGCTTCATGAAATCCACTACATAAGATCAGGAACTGATAGGGAACATGAACAAAGTCAAGATGCAGTGAGACTCAAGACTGCCCTTGGTTTGAGGTAAGTTTGAAGGATGACTGGAAGCAACTGTGAAACTGTATCTAGTGTCAGGGGGATGACTAGACATGGGGTTAAATTGTGCCAGAGGCATGACAAAGTGGACAAACTCATAGATCATGGTTACATGGACTGTGGGATACTCAGGGTTTATAGACGATGTCAACATGAGTAGAGGATAGGGAATTCCCCAACCAAGGGTGACATGGGTTTCTTTGTAAAAAAAATAAGGTCGTCAAGGGTGACAACAAAAAACTAAGTAAAGGATGGAAACAAACGCTTTTTAAAATTACCAAATAAATAAAGAATAGCTTGGGATGAGTGTATAGATACAGAAACAGGTGCCCCAGAAAAAGATAGCTTGGCCTGAGAGGGTGCAAGTTGCGTGGATAACTGGTGGAGGGTGGGGGGCCCATGGGTGAGTTTCTGTATGAGGTAAATGAATGGAGGGAAATTTGCAGATGGGAAAACTGATTGTGGATGAAAATGAGGGTTAATGATACTGTGGAGACGCATTCAAAAATAGAACCATGATGAGGTAACCTGGGAGTCCATAGGGAAAGCTAGCAAAATCATGAGAAGCATTATGTGGCTAATTCTCAAAAATGCGTAAGACTATCGAGACTCCCATCCCTAGGGGGTGAAAGAAACATGAGTGTCAAAATGCCAAGGGGGACTATAAATGGGAAAACCCATGTGGGGGAGAGTGCTACCGGGTGACAGTACCAAAATGCAGCAGAGGTGATAGTACTACAGAGCCGTATGTAGGGGCCCTAAAGGAAAATGTCGGAGGGTGTGACTGGTAGATGCAATTGATATTCAGAGGGAATGATTACATGCAAGTGTCGATCATATTCCTGAAGGGGTTGCGTTGGTTTGTGATGACCAAGTACCTGCACACATTAAAACCAAATACCCGATGTGAACAATATCTGGAGATAAAGAAGATATAACATTTATTTGATAATTTTGAACATGAGCATGTGTACCTAGACGTGATGTGAGAAAAATGATTCCCTGGGGTTGAGTGCAGATGGTGACCTGGGGAATGTGACTGTGTAGCTGGTGGGACCTTGATCCCATGGATGAAGATGGATTGAGAAACAGAGACTTTGAGCTCTTGTAACTAAGTGTGAAAGTCTGGCAAAAGGGACTATATATGGTTGTGGGGCCCATAATGCCACCTCATTTGTACCTGCTTCTATAGTGAGTTGACGAGAGTATTTGGAGGAGTTTCAAAGATTACGGGAGTTCGATCCAACTGATCCAGGATTTGCAAGACTCAGGTTAGTGGTCCCATCCTCCTACACAATTGATAGTTTCTAATTTTTTGGGTAGGGGTTGTATGGATGGTCGTACGAGGCTATTTTGTAGGGGTGGGCCCACTAATGTGTGGGATAAGGAAGGATACCTACGCTGAGGTGCTCAGGTATAATTCCATATCCCACACATGATGTGCATATGTGCCAAATATAGTCGCGCATGGGAGCACGTGGGTGGGAAAATTAGGTGCGCATGTGATGCGCACTTGCTGGAAATACAGTTGTGCACTATGTGCCATTGTTTCTCAGATAGTTGCACATTAGTGCACAACTATGTAGAGAACAAGTGTGCATGAGTGCACACCTGTGAGTGTGACAATTGTTCATTGATGTGCATCTATTTCTCCTATAGTTGCGCATTGATTCACAGCTGTGAGAAGAACATTTTTTCATATGTGTGCGCCTGTGGGGGTGATTTCCATGCACTTGAGGAGAAGCTAAGGGGTTTTTGAAAACTTGAATTTGTTGGTATTTTGTATGAATGATGAGTGCTAACCAAGTGTCTTCTATGTAAATGTAGGTGATCAATTTATCATGCCATTTCACTGGAGGGAGCAAGACTGGGAGTGTCTTCGAGAGGCGGTGAGATAGGAGCCAGGTGTTTGGAGGCACTTGGTAGCCTGTAGGTTGCTCAAGTTCTTTGTTTTTCCATTGATATAATCGAATGAGTAACTGTTTCGATATCTGATATCATTGTGGAGCATTGATCTGTAGTGCTTTGTTGTGAGGGGATAGCAGCTGACACTCTCAGCTTTTGAGGATGTTTACTTCTTGATGAGGCTCCCCTTTTAGGGAATGGCCATGCCTACTGACCCGCATCTACTGGGGGATGTGAGACTGATAGACGTGGCCTGACGCTAATGTATGGGGCTGAACCCGATGTCAGGGTCAATTGTTTGGATTGAGGTGATGGATGAGCTCTTGCATCAATGCATCGCATCCATGGTAGTGAGGATCTATGGATCCTTAGCAACTCAATAGATATGTGGAGGTTAGTTGAGGATTATGGAGAGGGTCATTGATGGGGACATTTTTGCCTGGGGGTTGATGCTACATTCCAGGATGATGGGTCAAATTCACCGGTGTCGGACCACCGAATATGGTGAGTTTTCCTTTGGATCCATATTGGTAGCATGGTTCTTGGAGAGGGTGCCCATGTTGCACCCTAGGGTTTTGTTGCTACCTACAGGGCCGTAGGAGCCACGATTGATGCAGTGGTCTCAGCTTTTGGTACGACATGGAGGGGAAGAGGGTGGCCACTATTTGACGACCATGTTGGCATGTGTATGGAACCACATGCCACATATCATACTATGATTCCCATATGGTGGGATGGATTTCCAGGACGACCCGAACATGGTGTTTCCTCCTAGAGAGGTTTGGGACCAGAGAGGTATGTTTGTGAATTTATGTTTTGTGATTTTGATAGTGTAGCATATGTTTATATGTATATGGATGTTGACTCTATCTTTGTTTTTGTGTTGGCAAATGTGGGTTTGGGAGCCCGGGGGGTGGAGATGGTTGGGGAGCCAGCGTGCTAGGGTCTAGTAAGACCACCGAGGGTGGGAGAGCAATGTCAAAGTGATGAAGCTAGTCATGGATGATTTTAGGGGCTAACTTTTTCTCATGGGATAATTTTCCATGGTTTTTCCAAAAACGAGATTCTCTATTTTAAAAATTATTCGCCCAAATTCTATAGGATAAAATTATTTTACCTTAAAAATCGCCAAAATTTTATAAAAAATATAAAAAATCCTTATAAATTTGAATATTTTTACAAAAATATCGCCAAACATTTATAGTTGGAATATAAAGGATTAGTAAGATTCGCCAAGGTTTCTACATTTTAAAACAAATTCCCATCCTTAAAATCACCCCTGAAGCTAGTGCGAGTCAAGCATATGAGGTGAGGGCCGACCAAATACACTAGTTCAATAATCCAGGTGTGGGGCCATTGGATTAGACGTCGATGGGGGGATAGATGATCTTTGATTCCAGTTAGAGGTTTTGTTGTTGGGTGTGTCAGAGGGTATGTGGTTGCACATCCAGGATGAGAGAGTCCTGGAGAAGTGTCTGGGTGGTCCGGCAAAGTGGAATACCCTAATCCACAGAGAAGTTGTAGTGGGGGAAGTTATGATTGGTCAGCTACCCCTTGGACCTAGAGGACCCCCAGCTAGCGGGGCACCTCCTGTTGACAAAGGACATGGTGGAGGAGCTCTAGGGTCACCATGAGTGTCAGTTATGTATTTTTGTATTTATATAGGCCTGAGAACCCATTTTGTACAGGGTAGTTTGACACCCATTTTGTATAGGGTAGGGGGTACCCATTTTGTACCTATAGGGGTGAGGGGGCTCACTTGCCTATAGGTGATGTACATGTTGTACTTTTTTGTAAACATTTATGACACTTTGATCAACATATATATATATATGGATATACATTTTGGGGATCTCTGTGATGTTTACATGTGTTGATATTTTTGTGATGTTTTATGATGTCTAATCTATATGATGTGATCGATATTTGACGATTGATGTATATGTGATGATGTCATGATGTGATACATGCCAATCTAATACTAGGTTAGCCATGTTATCTGCTATTTGATTAAATTGTCATGGAATATGTGTAAATGTAATTGAATCAAAGTTTCGAGATAAGAGTCTAACTTGCAGGTATTTGAGAAAGAGGCAAGGATTACGGACACGGTATACATTGTTGAGCTACAGGATGAAAATATGGGAATCTAATAAGACACTAAGGTGATGAATGTGGTGGTGACTAGCCTCCGTGAGGAGACCAATAACGGTGGTTTATTGTGCTTGGTTGTTGGTGGCTGAGCCCAAACATATGATGTTGGAGTGGAGCAGTTCATGTGAGGGGGTGTAGAGGGCCCAAGTGGCCAAAGCAAGATTCTCTGTCCAGTGGCTAGATCCATTAGTGTAACCGATGTGGTAGGTCGATGGAGGATGCATATGCCAATAACATAGATGGTAGATCAGACATGAGGAGTGGAGGAGAAAAAAGAATTCTAGAAACTCTACAAATGTGTACAAAGAAAATGCCTAGTGTAGAATGACTATGCTCAGGCGTAAAACTTCTTTAAGTACAACCCGTTGATGGGTTCTTTGAGAGGATAGATTTCTGGAGAGGCCAGGATGCATGTACCTTTAGTGAGGCAGTGTTGGACGATGTAGGGTCCATGCCATAACGACTCTAATTTCCCATGGTTGAGAGTATCATGAGCGATATCATAGGATAGGATGAGATCTCCTACGTTAAATGAGTGAAGGTTGACATGGCGGTCAAAGGTGGTCTTGGACCATTTTTTAGCTTCCTCATTGTTCTATAAGGAAGATCGACGATATTCATCTAGAGACTCTAAGCTCCACAAGTGTTTCTCCATTGGAGTAGTGTCAGGTAATAGCTCGATGGCGCTGCACAACGTGGAAATTTCGCACTTGATGGGGAGGGTGGCTTCGATCCCATGGACAATATGAAATGGTGTAAAACCAGTGGCAGTTTTGAATGCAGTGTGATAAGACCATAATAATGAAAACAACATATGATGCCAGTTGGTATTATGTTTGTTGACAATGCACTGCAACATGGTTTTGAGGACTTTGTTAATAGCCTCGACCTGTCTGTTGGAGTGAGGGTAGTATGGGGAGGAAAACTCATGGGAGAAGCTTAACCTTGGGGATATTTCGATGAATATCTCATTCTCAAAGTGTTTACCATGATCAGATACTAACTGTAGTGGAATTCTGAAACGGGTGATTATGTGGTTAAAGAAAAAATGCGTTGTTGTGTCAGGAGTATTGTTGAAGGTAGGCATGTCTTCGACCCATTTGGTAAAGAAATCTATGGCCATGATGATGTAATTGTGTCCATTTCTATATGGAGGGTTTCATTTCATGAAGTCTATGCCCCATTTGTATAAGGGAGCGATGGTCATGACTAGATGTAGAATAGCGGGTGGCACTCATGCTTTGTTTGCATAAAGATGGAATTTGTCGCATTGCTTGACAGTGTGGATGCAGTCATGAAACAGTGTGGTCCATAAGTATCCTTCTTGAATGATTTTGGGGGTGGTAGACATACCTGAGAGGTGGCCACCGCAAGTGCTATTGTGGCAATCATTCAAGACTCGGTATGCTTCTTCGATGGTCAAACATCCACGGAGTATGGTGTCGACCCCCCATCAATACAAAACCTCACCGATGAGGAGGTACCAAAGGGCCTGATGGAGAATGCGTCAACAATCATCTTGAGAGAGATGAAACCCAAACTTATGTGTTTGAAGGTAGACGATAAGGTCGCCATACCAAGGGTCATTCAAGGGGATGTAGAAGAGGTGTTCGTCAGGAAAATCCATATTGACCAGTGAACTTGTAGCATCTAATGGAAACGTTGTGATGAGTTCGGCAAGAGAAAGTTCTTTCTTGATTTTGGGAGTTGAAAACTCTAGTTCGTATTCCTAAAGGATGGCAATCCATCGAGAAAAATTTCCATTAATCTGTCGTCAACTAAGAAAGTACTGCATGGGGTTGGAATCTTCCACAACTTTGGTAGTGTGAAGCAGGATATAATGACACAATTTCTGGACTACGAGGACAATTGCGAGGGTGAGTTTCTCCTCATGACTGTATTTGAGAGGTGGTCCTGAAAGATTTTTACTAATGTAGTAAATAACATGCTCGGGACCATCATCCCCTAGTTGGAAGATAACTCTAGCTACTAAGATGGTTGAGGCCAACAAGTAGAGGATGTAATCATGATCATAGTCGGGAGTACTAATCAAAGGGGCATTGGATAGCGCCACTTTTAAATCATAAAAAGTGGTTTGGGCATGTTCATCCCATTGAAATGGGATATCATGATGCAGTAAGAGAAAAACAACATGCACATGGGTGGTGTAATATGGGACAAAGCATTGTAAAAAGTTGGCTTTGCCCTGTAGGCTCTACAGTTGATGTAAATTCCTAGGTGGTGGAATTTCTTTGATAGCTTGGACCTTGAGGGAGTCCACTATGATGTCGTGTTGGGAAACTATGAACCCAAGGAGGCGTCTGATGGTGACGCAAAATACACACTTGAGGGGGGTCAAGAAGATATTGTATGGGCGACATCGTTGAAAGACAACTCGTAAGTCATCTAAATGTTGAGTTTGTTTCTTGGATCGAGTAGTGAGGTCATCCAAGTAAGCGAGGATGATGCAAGAAAGATCTTGGAAAACATAAGTCATGGATCATTAGAACATAGCACCTGCATTTTTTAGTCCAAAAGGCATGACAGGATAAGAAAAAGTACCCCATGGGCTAGTAAATGTGGTTTTATACTGATCTGCTTGATGGATTTGGATTTGATTGTAGCCACAGAACCCATCCATGAAGGACAAGGCCTCATGGTCAGCACAGTCATCGATAATTTGGTCGATGAAAGGGGTGGGGAAGTTGTCCTTGGGACAAGCATGGTTGAGATTGTGAAATTTGATGCAGACCTGAATAGTGCCTTGTTTTTTGTTAACGGGGATGGGATTAGATACCCATGAAGTGTACGCGATGGGGTATATAAACCCTGCAGCGCGTAACTTGTCAATTTCAGATTTGATAGCCATGACTTTGGATGGATGCAGTGGGCATTGCTTTTGACTGACTGGGGCGACATCTGTCCATGTGTCGATGCGATGTTCGACAATAGAAGGATCGAGCTCAGGCATCTTTGTATATGACCAGGAAAAAATAACCCAATATTCCTGAAAGAGAGCTTTGTAAACTGTGAGTTCCTCAGGGGAGAATGTGGTGCCAATGGTGATTTCCTTTATGATTCTAGGTTTGATGGAAATGTCAATTTTGACAGTGGGGGAAATGTTGGCCATGTTGCCTTCTTCAAAAGCATCGGGGTAGGGATAGGGTTATTGAACCAATATGTATGCCCTAATGGAATAAAATCCTTGGTTTCGTTTGCACATATGGAGGCTTGTCTAGGAGGGTCAAAGGATTCCTATGAGAGAAAAAGTGTTATGTGGTGGAGAGCATTCCATGGGAAATCAAGGGTAGTGAGTTCCTCTAGGATATCTTCGTTGCAGTGGAAAATGAGAGAATATAGGGGATTTGGGGAGGTAATAGGGGTGACTATCGTTGTGTGATTTTATTCAAGTGGTGAATACGTCGAGTAAGTATCGCAACTATGGTGCGATGGCATGCTTGAGATCGACCAAATGTCCAGACACTATGGGTTGTAAAATGTGGTTGGGGGTAATATTTCCTGGGGGAAATGAACCAAAGAATTGGAAGGATTTGAGGGAAAATACTCAAACAGTCTATCCATGAAACATGGAGGGGTGGGAAGTGACTCAGATTCAGGGGAGGTGATGTGAACAATATCTGTAGAAGAAATAGGGGGAATCACTTGCGTCACATGAGGTGAGGTGGTTGGAGGATTTTGAATAAGGGTCATTTGATGATGCCTATATTCAATGATCAAACGACATTGGTACGTGAAATGATCAAGTGATTCACAAAGAGAGAAAGGGAATATCATCCGTTCAGTGAATGAGGTCAAGACATAATGGATGTCAGTGATGTGGGCACCTGAAGGTGTGGGTGGAGAGGGATCTTTCTAAAATTTGTGGCATATCACCGTTAGCGCCTGTTGAAACTGAGGTAGAGAGGGGAAATGATGAGTGTAGTGGCCATACTCTGAACAAATGGTGCACACGAATTTGGATTGCATCCCTTTACTACCTATAGTAGGGGACGTCGTGGTAGTACTATGTGTGCTTGGTGAAGCGACGAGCAATGTGGTTGCTCGAGGGAGTGGGATTAGATTGCGTAATTCAAAAAGAGAGTGACATCTATTAGTGGGGTGTCCCTCTCTTTTGTAGAGTGAACAAGGAGGTTTAACTTGGGGAGGAAGTGGAGTGATGGGCACTTTCTTCTTCCTTCTTCCCCCAACCATAGTAGTGGTGCTGGCGAGTGTGGGTGAGGATGGTGTGGCCGGATTTAGTAATGGAATTTTCATAGGGATTCCCTTTGATTGGGGAGGGAGGGATGGTTGAGGAACCATCGCGGGTGGGTGTAGATACCATACCGGAATGGAGAGCACCATATTGGGAAGGGTAAGTATTGCAGCTACCTAAAAATATTGTACTCCTGGTGGGGGGTAAAAGAAGGGGATTTGAGTAATGGCTTGGGCGATGGTTTCCCAAACCGGGATTTTTCCCTGGGGAAGGGTGAAATCAAGGATAAGTGGTGTCGTAGGGTTCTCAGGTAATTCCTGAGGTAGACTTTCTTCAACTAGTGGGATGTCAAGGGGTGGAGAAGCCTCAGTGGGAGGAATGGTATCTCCAGTTTCAGTTCCATTAGAAGATATGACACACACTTGTGTTGAGGGGTGTATGAGTGGTAGTTCTCCATGGTATGCCCCCAGTAAGGATGGGTCCTTGGAAATTACAAGGCCCATATCCAAGACTAGATACATGTCAGAACTAGTGCGGACAAGAGGTAGGTTGTTATCGATGTTGGAGGAGTGGTTAGTATTGTAATGTAAAACTTGGTCGATGGTGATTATTTTCCCGTTGTGGGGGAACATCATTGTTCAAAACACAGAAGAGGCCACTGCATTCATATCGTAGATGTAGCTATGTCCAAAAACGATGTTGTAATCGAGCGGGGCATCAATAACCTCAATGTTGATAAGGATGGTTTTTCCCCCGAGTTCAATGGGGACATTTTGAAAACACACTTTAGGGGAAGATGGTCGACCAATAGAAGCTATTATAGTGATGGTGGATGGTACTAGCTTAGGGGAGACAAGATTTTTCCACACAGTTTTGGACATGATGCATGTGGATGCACCTTCATCAATGATACATCGATGAACTGTGATGTTCTGAATCTTGAATGGTATCTGGAAAGCTACCAAAGAGGGGAGACGAGATTCCCCACAATCTAGATCAAATGTGATGAGTCTAGTATCATATGGGTTGACTTCATCCAAGGTGGAAAGAAATGATTTTTGTTGAGTTAGAAAGTTTTGGAGGACCTCCAATACCGACATGGCTATAGGGGACTATGCCAAGTCATCGACCAAATTTTAGTGATGTGTCGCCCTAGCCTAAGGGTTATTGACATTTCGTCATAACGGGATGTGAGGGATATAAATGGCGGGTTCAATGTTAGGGAGTGGAATCATCAAGGGTTGTCCAGCTTTATTTGGAGCAGCATCGGAAGTGGTGGGAATAGATTCAAAGGGAGCGTTGTATTGATGACTGCGCATTTGCAAAAGAATTTCTTCTTCACTAGTGAGAAGGATATTGCAATCCGCCAGATTTCCATGGTTTTGAGACTGTCCTATTTGTGGTGGGGAAGGATGTACCTCATGTTGGGTATTCATCACACCTTGGTGTGGAATAGGGTTTTGAAACACGACTGGGGGTGGTTGTTTCAAATACTGTTGTGGGGCCTGCTGAGGGGTAGGCGGTGTTGGGGGACATGGTGCATTCATGTAGTCTTTCATCCATTTGAAGTCGACAATTTGGGGGAAATGGAGAGCATAATGACTATTCTCACCGCAAAGAGAGTAAGGGAAGTTTGTCCAGAGGTTGTTGTTGTTGTTCCTCCCTTGGCGTTTGTTTTTATTGTCCCCTTGGGGGTTCTCATTACTTGATTTTGGTTGCTCCCAACATGTTGGTTTTGTTGGGGGTTATTTCCTCCTGGTCCTGGGTTATTATTGTTTTGGTTTTCCCCTTTATTTTTGGCATTATTCGGCCGATGGGCCGGATTTTCCATATTCAACTGTTCAAAAGTATGAAATTGATGAATGGGAGTGGGATGAACAAAGTTAACACCGGCATGTGGTTGTCCCTTTGGAGGATCAATTGGATGGGGAGGACCAGGAAATGGATGATACAGATTATGTTTTGGTAATGATCCGTAGGGCACATAGGAAGGCAAAGCACTTTCACTTGTGCCCAGGCTATATGTTGAGGTAGAGGGGGAACCTGAAATTGGTTGTGAAGCTGAGTGCATGATGGGTGCCAACAAGGTTCCACTCATGGGTGGAGGGGGAGCAACAAGATATGGTTGTTGGTAAAGGAGAGGAGGGAAATAAGATGGACTTCCATATATTGATGGATATTGGGGTGTACCATACATAGGTGGGTGGTTGGATGTACGGTTTGTGTTGTGTTGTGGTACCAATTAATCCATCTGTCGCGTGAGACATCCCATGTTTTTCCTAGCCGAATGGTATAGGTCTCGGTGCATCAGGTATTACCGTGTATAAGTAACCTGACTAAGAATAAATGAGGTCATACTTTTGAGCCTTGTTGATGCCTTCCCCTTCAATTTGGGGGAAGGTGCATCCTACATCTTTTGCAAGGATAGAGATGAGTGATTTGAGAAACCAATCGAGACATTGCTCTTTGGTGGTTTTTTCTTTGCATAAACTACATCGTCGATGCCATTCGTGAACGTGGTCAGAAATATGTGTAGCCGAGGTTTGTTTTCACTCGAAGAGTAGTTATAGACCAGTGCCATGACAAGCTGGTAGCTGAAAAAATTCCAAGAATGCCTTGGCCAAGGATTCAAAAGTCACATGGGACCCTAATGTTTTGTCCACATACCATTTGGCTGAAGGACTGGTGAGTGTGCATTGAAATAACCTTAATAAGATGGAGTCATCCATGATGTTGTTTGAAGAGAACCATAAGTGGAAGGTCATGACATGGTTGGCGGGATCTTCTCCCTATTTTCCTTCAAATTTTGTAATATCTGAAGGTAGTTTTGTAGGCATATTGGGCCATGTGGGGTCATGCAATATAAGGTCATTCATGAGTTTACTCAAATCAAGAATGTTGAGGGACGTCAAATATGTCATGGGGGGTGGTGGTGGAGGATTAGTTCTAGCCATGGTGTGAGCAGGTAGTGGACCTGACCCTTGAGGGGGGTTTCGTGGGGTTGTACTTCTCCCTTGAGAAGAAGTTTTCCCTCCACCTCCTTGTGAAGGAGAGCTAGTGGATGGATGGCCTTGGGAAGTGGACCCAAGTAAGGTGGAACCAAGCAAAGTTGATCCCAAAATAGTGGCACTCACAGGGGTGTGAGATGGTTGGTTCGGTAAGTTGGAAAGACTAGGAACTCCTCCTAGAATAGGAGGCAGATTTTGCAGGTGTATGGAACGAAAAGGATTCTGTGGGTTCCCTATGATGTTCGAATAGCAAAGTGAATGTGTGCAAATGGTGATGAGAGAAATAAATGAACAAGAGACTTGTATAATTTGGAACTTCACAATATTTCTCGCAATTTCATGTAATCAAATGCGCATCATACATAAGTCAACTATAAATAAGCATACATGTGGGTAGGTGGTTTTTGTCCATGTGGGAGAGCAAAGAAAGAAAAATCTCATTTCCTAAAAAGACGTATCATCCTTCCTCTCAAATAACATAGGACCTTCCAAGAGCACTCAACAGTGGGGTCTGAAGCCACAGGAAGAGGAACTAGTGAAGGATGAAGTAATCAATTATAATGAGGGGTAGAGGGTGCATATCCCAAAAGAGCTGGCAATATTTCCCAATAGCCACAAAAAATCTAATCAAGGTGCAATTGCATCCCACAATTGCCACCTGGGTAGATGTCCTAAATTTGGCCACTAGGTACCTTGGTCAAAGTGTGACATTTTGATTTTTGGCCTCAGAAATAGGTCATGGGATGGATCCCTTCCAAGAGTTGGGTGACTCAAGGGGGGATGCATAGAACAACCAGACCTCAACCTTCAACCCTTCTGCAACAACCTATTTCCCCCAAATTTGTAATTAATCCTAATAATAGGAATTACCATGCTAAAGCATGATGAAAATGTGAATGTATGATGTGAATGGACCTTATGAAGAAGGTCAATGAATGTAAATAACATTATGAATTTATATTGCAGGACTGCTCAAAGAGGATGTGCTGAAAAGAGACCACGATGGTGGTGGAAGGCACCTGGAAAGGTGGCGTTAACTTCCACCGAGGATTAATACCGTATTTGGACTCCACTGGCCCGGAGAACCAAAAGCAGCTCGTTGGCCCTGAAATAAATCTCTCACGGGCTGGTAGGTAGATGGTTTAATGAGGGATGGGAGGTGAACCGCCCATTCATAGAGTCGTCAGGCCTAACCAGCGTGAGGGTAATCGCACCACACGCAACCTCACAAGAGGATAAGGCATGGGGTAGAAGCAATTAGGGGGTAGACGCGAGGGGAGAACTCTGGCGATATGCAAAATGAGTGATAGAAGAGAGGAAGGAGAGTAACCTTCGCTCCTGGTCACTGGTAGATAGAGATGTAGTCTCACAACATCATGGTCTCAGCTCGGGGGTGGCTAGTGGTAAATCCCCTAGGAGTTGCTATGCCTATGGTTGGGTGGAAATGAGTACCCCTCTCAGTAGTTTCATAAACCCTGGTGTTATTTCTAATAAGTGTTTTGCCTTTGGAATCTTGAAATATATATATATATATATATATATATATACATTTATTCTAATGATTATGCCCATAAGCTGTGAAACTGTGAATGATTTCATTGTAAGAATGTCTGTAGGATGTTTTGATCAGTACTAGTAGTTGTATATTTGTATGGAAAGACTATATATGGAATATGTCCTCAAGAATTGTTATTTACATGCATACTGATCTAATTCAGACTTCATGTCTGGTTCTCAGGAGAAAGATACCCTTATCTGCCTCAGATAGTGCCCTGGGTGAACCTCCCCATAGAGATACCCTTCTTGGAAAAGCCATCAAGAACCTGGAAGGAGGACATGAAGGCGCAAGGCCTTAAGAAATCCTTGATAATTATCAAATCGATGGATGAGATTCTGTCAGGAGATCTGTGATCGCTCATGACCGTCAGATCGAAAGGAAAAGATGGAGTGTTGAGTACCTTAACCTTCACAGGTATTGATCGATGGACGAGATTCCATCGGGAAAACGGTGGTCACTCATGACCGTTAGATTTGGTAGGAGAAAGTAAGGTGTTAAATTCCTTACCACTTGGTTTCTCTGTGTCTTCGTGGGTAGTAAAGAAATCAGGATCGTAGATCCCCAAGGTCCATGAGAACATCCAGACCATTGATTTTCCATGTCCAAGAAGTCGTGACAAAGCCCACAAGTAGGGAATCTGTCCGAGCTGACAGATCTCGGCGGAAAATCCCGACAGCCATTGGATCTATCAGGAGTTACCCGAGGGTTAATACCCCAGTGTATAGGGGCGAAAATCCCCATAAAAAATCTAAGCCATCCGATTGACGGAGGCCACGTGTCGTAAGATCTCCCATTTCAAGAAATCGGGAATCGCGGAATCGGGATTCCTGTTGACAAGAGCTCGAGATTTTCCATGGTGAAAACCCCAGGATAGATCTGTGCCATTTGATTGACGGAGGCCACACATCATGAGATCTCCCATTTTGGGAAATTGGGAATCGCGATATCGAGAGTCCTAGCAACAAGAGGTCGAGACTTTTTATTGTGGAAACCTTGGGATAGATCTAGACTGTCTGAATAATGGAGGCCACGTGTCA
>JZKD02S2385249.1:941835-964039 GCA_000966675.3 Picea glauca
GTACATGGAGAATCTAACAATTTTGTTTGGCTAATTGAGGAATGAATTACACGAAGCAGGGGGTCATGGATATGGTAGTAAGGTAAGTCCATAGGAAAGACCGATTGCATGCTTGGCCAAACTGCAAGGAATGGTATTTCCTTTTTGAGGAAGTAATTTAAATGTTAAGTATGCACAATTATGATATTGTTATGACGATGTGGTAAAGATGCAATAGAATGTATATGCATGGAAAATCTAACAAGTTGTTTGGCCAATTGAAGTTGAATGTGCAGGAAGCAAAGGGGTCTTAGATATGGCAGCACTATAAGCCCATAATGAAGTCCAATTGCCTACTGAGCCAAACCATTATGGGAAGGAAAGTCTCCTAATTATGAATTTGGTTCCTGTGCGGAACAAATATGAAAACAAATCGTGAGAATGTAAAAATCTATGGGTGACAGGTTTGCGATAAAAATTAAAAAAAAAAAAAAGTTAGAATTGATAATGATGTCTCATGAATTTTGTATACCTGTGATACAGATGAGAAGAAAAGACATGTTCAGAAAGGAACAATTGAAGATGATGAACATGACTACTACTGAGCCATGCAAACCCTGTGATGAGTCATGATCTTCTGAAATAAAATTGTGTTGAGGTAACACCAGCCGGAGGGACGCCTTGGCAGAGCAAGTATGAGGGACACCTCGACTGTAAGACTCGATAGAGTCTCTAAAATTCTTCCTGTGCGAGAAAACCTTGGCAGGGCAAGTTGGATTTCCCGAGGGACTATATAAAAGTGAAGGGGATGCCTAAGCCTGGGCCTGGAGGGTGAGTGACTACAAGGAAGAGGAGACCTTAATAATTTTTTAAAACTATTTGGATAATGCACACAGTGGGTAGTTTCCCGTGCGGGGAAAACCTTGGAAAGAAAGATGAAATTATGATGGCTTTTGTGAGATATTGAATTGGAATTATGCATCCAATGGGTACATCAAGGAGGATGATGAGTATGGATAACAAAATTACCATGTGGATACAGATCCACAAATTGCACAAAATTATTGAAGGAAGATGACGAAGATCAAGACTTCTGAAGTGGCCGAATAAGAAAGGCATGACATGTGTTTTGAGAAAGAACACCGAGGATGGTGTTCCTTTAAGGGGGAGGGAATTGTAACACCCTGTTTCCCCCAAATTTGTAATTAATCCTAATAATAGGAATTACCATGCTAGATCATGATGAAAATGTGAATGTATGATGTGAATGGACCTTATGAAGAAGGTCGATGAATGTAAATAACATTATGAATTTATATTGCAGGACTGCTGAGAGAAGATGTGCTGAAAAGATACCATGATGGCGGTGGAAGGCACCTGGAAAGGTGGCATTAACTTCCACCGAGGATTAATACCGTATTTGGACTCCACTGGCCCGGAGAACCAAAAGCAGCTCGTTGGCCCTGAATTAAATGTCTCGCAGGCTAGTAGGTAGATGGTTTAATGAGGGATGGGAGGTGGACCACCCATCTGTAGAGCCATTAGGCCTGACCAGCGCAAGGGTAATCGTGCCACATGAAACCTTGCAAGAGGATAAGGCGTGGGGTAGAAGCGATTAGGGGGCAGATGCGAGGGGAGAACTCTGGCGATATGCAGAGTGAGTGATAGCAGAGAGGAAGGAGAGTAACCTTCACTCCTGGTCACTGGCAGACAAAGACACAATCTCACAGCATCGTGGTCTCAGCTCGGGGGTGGCTAGTGGTAAATCTATTGGGAGTCACTAAGCCTACGGTTGGGTGGAAACGAGCACCCCTCTTAATAGTTTCTTAACCCATGGTGTTATTTCTGATAAGTGTTTTGCCTCTGGCATCTTGAAATATATATATATATATATATATATATATACATTTATTCTGATGATTATGCCCATAAGCTCTGAAACTGTGAATGATTTCATTGTAAGAATGTCTATAGGATGTTTTGATCAGTACTAGTAGTTGTATATTTGTATGGAAAGACTATGTATGGCATATGTCCTCAAGAATTGTTACTTACATGCATACTGATCTAATTCAGACTTCATGTCTGATCCTCGGGAGAAAGATACCCTTATCTGCCTCAGATAGTGCCCTGGGTAAACCTCCCCATAGAGATACCCTTCTTGGAAAAGCCATCAAGAACCTGGAAGGAGGACGTGAAGGCGCAAGGCCTTAAGAAATCCCTGATAATTATCAAATCAACGGATGAGATTCCGTTGGGAGATCTGTGATCGCTCACAACCGTCAGATTGGAAGGAGAAGATGGAGTGTTGAGTACCTTAACCTTGACGAGATTCTCGATGAACGGACGAGATTCCTTCGGGGGATCTCAGGGTCTGTAATGACCGTCAGATGTGGAGAAGAGACATCAACTTTAAGCCAGGGCGCAAATGCACGTTAGGGTAAGTGGCAAGCAAATCTGGATGACCAAGGTCCACCTGCCTAGATCTACGGCTGAGGATTCATTCTAGAGCCCCCTTGCCATTCTACCTTTAATGGGGGGGGGGGTCCGAAATAGTGTGGCATGTGAAGTGGGGCCCCCTCCTGTCCTGTCGGCTACCGTGTCGCACCTCCCCCTCTACCACCTGTACTCCACTTAACCAGGCGATGGGGCCTATTCTCATTGGTTGTTCTCTATCCCTGTTGGGATTCATCCCTATTGGTTGGTCGCTATCCCCATCGGGGTTCGGCGGTTGCAAAGTCGAACGGTTTGACATTAATGTAGCGCTGAGACACGAAATTAAAAAGACACTGCATTTATTTAAACTGTGATCATGACCCGTGATCACATGAGAATGGAGAGAGAAAGAAAGAGCCATCTTACGGTGGGCCTCCATGGATATTTAGGGCTTCTGATTTGGCAGAAGACCGGAAAAATCTGATTTAGGTAGTGGGTATGTGACACCTTCACAGTTATCTCCTTGCCTTATGGTGTAGGAACACTTGACTTGGAGGATTTTAAAGTTCCCTATTTTCAACTTCTAATGTTTGAAAATGTGAGAACTAGATAACAGGGGGTTATTTGGATGCCTACCCCCGAGATACTACCTAGACTAAAAAAAAATCTTTTGGCACCTCCTGTGGAGGAAAACTTAGTGAGTTTTTAAAAAAAAATTAGATGTAGTGGGTTGATAGATTGGGGGTGTGAACCAATCTCATTTGAATTAAGTGGGTGTGGATAATTTCTTCAAGAAATAGTAGGAGGTTTCGGAATTCCTTTGGAGAATACCTACTTCAACCTCCATAATTCAAGATGAAATTATGTGGGTGAGGAGTGACTTTGTGTGTGAGAAAGTGATAAAATGCGCCAAAATTTAATAAGTTAGGTGTAAATTTGCAACATGTGGACTTCTTGTGTTCCTTACAAATCTTGATTACCAATCTTACTAGATGCGAAATTTTAAAATCTCTAAAGAACTAGCATGTGGACATATGGGTCCTTACCAATCCTTTAAACTCCCTAATGTGGTTTACTCTAAGAAATGTTTGAAAAACTATCCTAGATTACAATCATGTGGACATTTATGGGCCCGTTACTTTGATCTTTAAACTCTCCCAGTGATCTAAACTAAGAAAGTAATTTCCAAAATTAGCCTAATTTTGCAACATGTGGGCATGTATGGAACCTTACCAATTTTAAGATGTTTTCAAAAAAGAAACTAAGAGGAGCCCTAGGGGGGCTTTGTCCTCTCCTACAGATTTTATTAAGGGAGATGAAATGTCCACTTAACCACCTTTCTAATTCTCAAGATCCCTCTATGGTGCGAGAGAAGAGCATACTCAATGATTAAAGTTGATTTATGGTCCCAATGCAAGTGTTTTTATATGTGATAGAAAAAATTATCAACTTAACTTTTACAATCAAAACAAGCCATCCATGTGGAAACTAAAGCAAAAGAGGAGAAATATGGTTCTTTTTACCCCCTAAGTGCTTATGTTTGTCTAATATTTCATGTGGGAAAGGAATCTAAGTGGAGTGCATTTACAAATTGCATGAAAGTGAGATTTTGAAGGCTAGGGGCCTTCAAATCATCACAAAAACTCTTACAATTTTGAAACTCTAAAAATGTGTGCGATTTACTATTTAGACAGAGGTGCAGTGGTGGCATAATGCATAGAATTCACAAAGAACAGAAGTAGTTTTTTCTCACAGTTGGCAGAATGCGCAACGAACCGAAGTACTTTGGGCAAACAATGTGTTGGATGCACGCTTGTGGACTGAAATACCCACACACATTCTGATATGCATCGAGGGGGAAATTTTAAGTGAAATTCTCCTCCTCCAGCTCCAAACTTGGCTCTTGGAAGGTAATTTTAGGTTGGTTTTGGTACCTGCAAGACAAATGGGTCAAAAAGAAGTTCTCTAAAAGCCCAAATAGGAAGGAAATTGATACCTTGTACCTAGTATGGTCACCAATATGTTGTGTCTATTTCATCACTTGGGTGAGAAAAACAAGGGCACTTATAAGTCTAGTTGGGCCTACTAGACAATACAAAGGTTAGTGCATGAGTTATATAATCCAAGAACATGAAATAAACAAGCAAATAAACTAAAAACAACTAAGGAAATAAAACTAGAATGCACATGTCAATTTTTGTGATTCAGCGCATGTCAATTTTTGTCCAGTTGTATAGTTTTTGCCTCTTCGAAATGCATTGTTGGTGCTGCAGGTGAACTAATAGGTGTTTGGAACTGCTGTATTTCTGTAACCATTTGCATGAAATGTTGCGGATGAAACTTCAATGATAACAGGAAGAAATTGAAGAATGAAAAAGACTAAAGATTTTTCCTCATGAATTGAAAAAATAAAATAAAAAAATTAGTTAGCTAATCAAATTTATCAGCAGAATGCTCTAGAAATATGCCTTAAAAGCGCATGAAGAATTCTTAAAAAAAATTGCTAATTTAATTGGCAGCGAGACTTTGCCAAAGAATAGTATATTTACTATGCCAATGAACGCCAAATATTCTTGAAAGAGATCATGTATAATGATCGGGCATGATTTATAGAGATGAAATGAAACCTTGATAACTTTCTATGGCTTAAAAATCATACTTTTAAACAGGGTTTAATTCCTAGCATATAATCTACAAAGACAAGGGAATAGAGCTATTCATAACTTTAAAGGTGTTAAAGATCAGTATTTCCAATGATTGATTCTGTGTCAATTTTCCTTAAATTAAGAAAGTTGTCCGCAACAATGCTTTATCAATATCAAACTCAAAAGGCATGCATATTAACCTCCAAAATATGCATTTTTTGTAACTAATGGTAAATGAGGGTTTAATCGACACTCTTAACTTCAAATGTGTAAGCCACCAACAACCAATGAAAACAAACCAGATAAAGACGAGTACTCTGTTTTGTTAATAAAATACTTAAATAATAGTATTTATCTTCCAAATCCAGCTTTAAAATAAATCGTTTAGACAAATAAATCCCTCGATCTCATATAGTAAGTCATCACAACAAAATCCACACTAGTGCATTTGGGTCAAATTCCGATGGCGCGTTCGCCGTAATTGCCACTTTCTATTGTCGGAAGAACGAAAAACCTTGGATCCCCTCAAACGTCATTTCACAGGACGTCGCTTTTCAGACGACATAGTTTTTGTTTGTATTGCGATGTTATATGATGCCATGTGTCATCATAAATTGGATTGTCCAACCCCATATTGACGTCGTAAGACTAATGTCTAGGTCGTGGCAATACCAATGTAGTAGATGTGGTAAGAGGGACATTTAGAATGTGGCAAGAGCGACATTTAAAAGGTGGCAAGAGAGATGTTCTGAAGGTGGAAAGAGCGACGTTCCAGAGGTGGCAAAAGAGACGTTCTTAAGGTGGCAAGAGCGGTGTTTTAAAGGTGGCAAGAGCGACATTTCAGAGGTGAAAAGATAGACATTATGAAGGTGGCAAGACCGACAGGACGAGGTATCATCTCCGATGTGGTTGCTATGGGAGCGACACTCTTGGACGTGGCAAGAACGACGTCCAAAAGGTGGCAAGAGTGATGACGTGGAGTTACTAGCTTCGACATGGTTTCTATGGGAGAAACAATCTTGGAGGTGGAGAGAGAGAGACGTCTTGGATGTGGCAATAGCAATGGGAAGACAGTGAAAGACATCGCAATTGCGACGGTTGTGTAGGTATTTAAAAAAAAATATACAATATCAATATCAAGACCTGATAGTCATTCCAAGCCCAAAGGAGGAGTAAGTCATATAGGTGTCAGCTAGTGACCCACTTAATAGTTTCCTTAGGCTTTCCCTCGCAATAAAGGTTGGTCTTTTTCTTTCAAGAGTGTCTAATGAGCACATTGGTTCATCCCTAAACTTTGCCACCAGTCTACTTAAGTACACACTCCTTCATCATAACACATATTTCTCTAACTCTACGATGTGTTATGGTCACTTACCCTATCTTGGTGCTTTGGTTCTTTGCACCAAGTCTACACCTACTCTCCACAAGAGTATGTGCCCAAACACTTTTCATAAGTTGTAACTCTCCTCACAACTTGGTCCATCAATTAGGAACAGTTCCCACCACTAACTTGGTACCAACCATCCTCTAAGGTCTACATCCAAAGCTAATGCTATGACAAACCAATCCACCTCACCAAAATGTTCACCAATATGCAACATAAATTGCCTCTACGATGCACCTCAACACTATTGTCATCACCGAAGAGCTTGATACCAATTGCTAACCAGAATTTTCACCAAAGTCCATGTCGAATAGGTTATGATACCAACAGTCATGAAGGTGAAGGTGGTGAAGATATTCCCAAATAGTATTCAAATTTAGCTCTGATACCAACTGTCACAACCCCCTTGGAGACCCGCCCGAGATTCTAAGCCTCGTCCTCTCTTCAGGGCGTGTGGCACTGCAACAATTCTCACTTGGCAACTTGGAAACACCAAGGATACTTCACCTAGACTACGCCTCTTCACCTAGAGCATACCCATACTTCGTTCTAGGATACAGGTGAGTCACACACTAATTCTATGTGACTCACTTGTATACTTAGATAATTTGGAATCACTATCAACACTTATTCATTTAAGCATACAATCACGAAACATGTGAAATAAGAGAACACTTGCGAAACATACAAGAGACATACATACATAGTGTGGGTAGCGCTAGTAGTGCCTAACACCTAGCTTGTTTTATTATGCGAAATAGAGTTACAATATGAGCACTACTGGCTCGATTCATAATCCTTGGGCAGAGTCATGCAACTCGCCTCACATCACCAAGAGAAAACACTCATACACATATTTTCCCCACTACAATTCATTGTAGCAACAATCTTCACACTCTTTATGGTTCTCCCTAGACATGCGCCCACCACAAACTTAATCATCCCTCTCTTCTTCACAAGAGTCACCAAGCTAACACAAGACTTTGATCTACTTCATGGCGCACCCTCCTCATACCTATGCCAAGACTTCACTAAATTCTGCCATGGATACTTGTTTTTCTACATGCCTTCACATTCCTTCCCTCTGCCTTAGCTCATCCACCTTATGGTTTACTTATACGAACCCCAATTGTCACAACTTGAAATGTGGTGTTCTTTTGGGTGGTCATGGCCCTTTGTGGACCAACGCGGTCAATGAACTGGCGTGCTTGTTCACTTGGTTGCATACATTGAACCCACATGCACTTCTAGTCGACATGTCTCTTCGAACTGGCGCGCCCCATCACCTAGGCACGCTCTTTTAAACAGACGTGCCCCATCACTTGGAGGGTCAAGATGACCTCCCCAACACACCCATGTCATCAAGGGAAAATGAATCCACTTCTTGCATGCTCATGCCCAAGTTTCCCCACTTGTTCTCTTGTGCAACCAAGTCTTTGTCTTTTGTCACAAGGGAAGTGAGGCGTGTGCCCCCCTTGGGTTTTCACATCACCACCATGCACCCAAGGTGCTTCTACCCATGGCTATAAGACTCCATTCACCTAGCTGATTGCATACTCCTTGTGTTCATTAGCCAACTCACCTCCAAGTCTGCCCAAGGGGCACACATGCTTGGTGGATGTCACTGAGGGATTTACATGAAGGCTTCTAAAACCCAAGATTTGGGAATTTAAAGCACTATACTCAATATCCATGTCAACTCCAAAATTCATACAAGGTGTGCATTTGTATGCATTTCCATGTGTCCTACAAACCTTGAAAAGGTCGAAGTTTTTAACCCATAGGGATCTCTCCATTATCAAGCTTTTTTTCACTATATATAATTTTTGTGTCTTTGGTTTCATTGCTTGATAAATTTTTTTGGTTTGATGTTGTCCACTAGAAGCAAGTAATTAAATCCAAATAGCATAAGCACAATAATTTCTTTATTTTGTTTTGCATATATCCTTAGTGTATATACATCAGGTAGTTTTGACCTACCCACTAGAAAACCGACAAAATTTGCAGGAAATAATGAAGAAGAAATGGAGGTATCTCCATGGACACTATTGGTCATGTGGCATTGCTAGGGGACCTTCACTAAAAAGGACACTACTGGTCAGGTGGCACTGCTAGGGGACCTTCACCAAATAGAGACGAATACCAAATAGAAAATTGTGGGGAAGAATGGAGTCAAGCCCATGACTTTTGGTTCCTAACAAGTGATAGTCAACAACAAGGCTTGAAGTCATTACAACCATATACTCATTAAGAGCTCAACATGTCACTTGCAGAAATAGAACCTAAGCATATCTGATTTCTGAATATCAACTTAAGAGAAAGTTTTGTTTCTTAAGATGGTTATTATAGTTTATTCTTACTACTAATGTTAATAATCAAAGGGCTTACATTATGCCGATGTGAACAACCTGGGATTTGCTATCAGTTGTAAATACATATGCATATTGTTCTTCTAGCTAGAAATCATTAAATTCACTTGGATGGGATTGTTGAACTCGTTTAGAAGAGATTAATATTTAGATTGCATAAAACCCTCATCTCATGCTTGCTAATGGATTCAACAACCTTGGAGGCTCCCCTTCCCATCCATTGAGGCCCAAGGCTAAATAGTCACTTCCTTAATTGGGGACCATGTAATACAAGATTTGGATAGCTATTAGGTACAAAAGATAAACATAACAAAACAAACATACAACCTAATCTATATATAAAGTCTCGATGGAGTTTGAGGAGTAGCTCCTTTGGCTGGGGGGAGGTCTGGGATTCTACAAGACAGTAACACCCCTAATTCAGTGCGATTTTATGGTTTTCATGGGATCTCGTACTTGGTAGAAAATTCTCATGGACCTTCTTCATGTGATAATCTAGGTAGCAAAATATCTTTCTAAACAACACAATAGATTTGTAGGGTTCCATGAGAGTTTGTAACTATATTGGAGGTGAATTTCCAACTATCACTCAGATAGATCAAGTTTAAGGAGATGTGTGATTGATCTCTTAGAATTAGTATAGAACATTGAAGAAGATGTAGGTAATTTGGGGTTTTTCCTCTTGCTAACTTCTTCCGCACTCTGTCCCAGAGAATCCATGTAGGTCACTTCTTCACGTTTCAACCAAATGTGGTTTGTTAAAAATCAAAGATATTTCAATAACCATGTTAAAAGGTTCTTCTTCCAGTCATCTCTGAGAAGAATTTATTCAAAAGGACTTGTTTGGCCCCATGCTAGTCAAAGCAGTGGGTAAGTCTATTGTTATCATAATTGTTGTATATAATTCGATAATGAAATAACTGTGACAGGCAACCCATTTGCATGATGTGATCAATGTTTAAGGGCAATATGCTAGGTCTACTATTATTAGAATTGTTGTATGTCATGGTGAAGTTTCTGGCATGAACTATGTTGAAGTTTAGAAAGTGTTATTAGAATTGTTTTATGTCATAGTGAAGTTTCTGGTATGAACTATGTTGAAGTTTAGAAACGTCCCTCTATATATATGCAAATTAATCTTGTAGATTTGTTTTAATGGACCAAATGTTTAAGGATGATATGTTGGCCTGAAATTCTTTTGTTCTGGAATAAATATATCATAAATAAGTCACTGTTGTCTTGTTGTTGCCAAGTTAATATTTATTTAGCCTTTTGCACCACCAGTTGCAATTGCAAAAGTATCATTAGGTGTGATTAATATAGTATACATTAGTTGGTTGGATTGTAGTAGGTTTAGGCACAAGGATCACAATAGTAGCTAGCCTAGATAGTTGTTGCCACCTTCAGGGCACGAGATCCAAATAATAGCTAGCTTGGCTATTGGCTACTGCAAGAGTCTCGCTATCACTGCAAGGATGGAACTCAAAACTTGTAACCAGCAAATTTTTCACTTTGCCATTATACCACAAGATCATGTCCAAGCTACTGTCATTTTCTTCTTTATCCTACACTGGACCTACAGGTGTCTCTATATAGCACTATTCTCATTCCTTGTTTCATTCTGTCTCTTGCTCATTATCATACCCAACTTTGCTATCAGCTCAGATATGAAATTTCATCTTTGGTTTGATGTTGTCCATTAGAAGCAAGTAATTAAAACCAAATAGCATAAGCAAAATAATTTCTTTATTTTGTTTTGCATATATCCTTAGTGTAGATACATCATGAAGTTTTGACCTATCCACTGGAAAACCAATGAAATTTGTAGGAAATAATGAAGGAGAAATGGAGGGATCTCCATGGACACTGTTGGTCATGTGGCATTGCTAGGGGACCTTTACTAAATAGGACATTGTTGATCAGGTGGAACTACTAGGGGACCTTCACCAAATAGAGATGAATAGCAAATAGAAAATTGTGGGGAAGAATGGAGTCAAGCCCATGACTTTTGGTTCCTAACAAGTGATAGTCAATAACAGGGCTTGAAGTCATTACAGCCATATACTCATTAAGAGCTCAACATGTCACTTGCAGAAATAGAACCTGAGTATATCTTATTTCTGAATATCAACTTAAGAGAATTTTTTGTTTCTTAAGTTGGTTATTATAGTTTCTTCTTACTACTAATGTTAATAATCAAAGGGCTTACATTATGCTGATGTGAAAAACCTGGGATTTGCTATCAGTTGTAAATACATATGCATATTTTTTTCCTAGCTAGAAATCAATAAAATCCCTTGGATGGGATTGTTGGCCTTGTTTGGAAGAAATTAATATTTAGCTTGCATAAAACCCTCATCTCATGCTTGCTAACGGATTCAACAGCCTTGGAGGCTCCCCTTCCCATCCATTGAGGCCCAAGGCTAAATAGTCACTTCCTTAATTGGGGACCATGTAATACAAGATTTGGCTAGCTATTAGGTACAAAAGCTAAACATAACAAACAAACATATAACTTGATCTATATATAAATTCTCGATGGAGTCTGAGGGGAAACTCATTTGGCTAGGGGGAGGTCTGGGATTCTACAAGACAGTAACACCCCTACTTGAGTGCGATTTTATGGTTGTCATGGGATCTCATACTTGGTAGCAAATTCTCCTAGACCTTCTTCATGTGATAATCTAGGTAGCAAAATATCTTTCTAAACAACACAATAGGTTTGTAGGGTCCATGAGATTTTGTAACTGTCTTGGAGGTGAATTTCCAACTATCACTCAGATAGATCAAGTGTAAGGAGATGTGTGATTGATCTCTTAGAATTAGTATAGAACATTGTAGAAGATGTAGGTAATTTGGGGGTTTTCTTCTTGCTAACTTCTTCCACACTCTGTTCCAGAGAATCCATGCAGGTCACTTCTTCATGTTTCAACCAAATGTGGGTTGTTAGAAATCAGAGATCTTTCAATAACCATGTTAAAAGGGTCTTCTTGTAGTCATCTCTGAGAAGAAGTTCCTTAAAACGACCTGTTTGGCCCTGTGCTAGTCAAAGCAATGGGTAAGTCTATTGTTATCAGAATTGTTGTATATAATTTGATAATGAAATAACTCTGACAGGCAACCCATTTGCATGATGTGATCAATGTTTAAGGGCAATATGCTAGGTCTACTGTTATTAGAATTGTTGTATTTCATGGTGAAGTTTATGGCATGAACTTTGTTGAAGTTTAGAAAGTGTTATTAGAATTGATGTATGTCATAGTGAAGTTTCTGGTATGAATTGTGTTGAAGTTTAGAAACATCCCTCTATATATATGCCAATTAGCCTTGTAGATTTGTTTTAATGGACCAAATGTTTAAGGACGATATGTTGGCCTGAAATGCTTTTGTTCTGGAATAAATATATCATAAATAAGTCATTGTTGTCTTGTTGTTGCTGAGTTAATGTTTATTTAGCCTTTGGCACCACCAATTGCAATTGCAAAAGTATCATTAGGTGTGATTAATACAGTATCCATTAGTTGGTTGGATGGTAGTAGGTTTAGGCACAAGGATCGCAATAGTAGCTAGTCTGGATAGTTGTTGCCACCTTCAGGGCACGAGATCCAAATAATAGCCAGCTTGGCTATTGGCTACTGCAAGCGTTTCTCTATCACTACAAGGATGGAACTAGAAACTTGTAACCAACAAATTTTTCACTTCTCCATTATACCACAAGATCATGTCCAAGCTACTATCATTTTCTTCTTTATCCTGCACTAGACATACAGGTATATCTATCTAGCACTATTCTCATTCCTTGTTTCATTCTGTCTCTTGCTCATTATCATACCCAACTTTGCTATCAGCTCAGATATGCAATTTCATCTTTGGTTTGATGTTGTCCACTAGAAGCAAGTAATTAAAACCAAATAGAATAAGAACAATAATTTCTTTATTTTGTTTTTCATATATCCTTAGTGTAGATACATTAGGCAGTTTCGACCTACCCATTGGAAAACCAACGAAATTTGCAAGAAATAATGAAGGAGAAATGGAGGGATATCCATGGACACTGTTGGTCATGTGGCATTGCTAGGGGACCTTCACTAAATAGGACATTGATGGTCAGGTGGCACTGCTAGGGGACCTTCACCAAATAGAGACGAATAGAAAATAGAAAATTGTGGGGAAGAATGGAGTCAAGCCCATGAATTTTGGTTCCTAACAAGTGATGGTCAAAAACAGGGCTTGAAGCCGTGCCAACCATATACTCATTAAGAGCTCAACATGTCACTTGCAGAAATAGAACCTGAGCAGGGAGAATAATACTCCTCTCAACCACTCAAACTAGACCCAATTAACAGAGGTTTGTTATCCTTACGAGATAAGACTTTATTTTGTATGGTGTGCCTCCAAAACTAGCCTAGTTTCTCATTTCTATAGAACATACTGTTCTATTTTGATCTATGTAATTGATCTATGCAAAAAGTGACAAACATTTTTCTTTTTGGTATCCCTGTAATGTGTTTCTTTTTTCAATAAAAACTTTCCATTGAAAACTAAACTTGAAAAACATTGCAAATTAAATTGATTAGTCACTCAAAATAGCTTGGAAGACTAGAGTAACAAAGTTGTAAAGAGAAACTTAGTACTGCATGAAATGATGAAATATTTCAATAGAACACGTAAATATTAACATGTTAGTCACCTCTTAATTTCTATAACAATGAAGTTAAAACAATGTTTATTTAGAATGAAAAATACTAAATAAGAAATCAGAGGTAGAGTTGCTTAGAAAGTCCCAAAATTACTAATGAAATTTTCAAAAATGACAGTGTAGCTTGTTAGCAATTGTTAAGTTGACTTTAGTGCAATTTGACTAGAAACTTGTGTTTGTTTTTTAATTTGCTAACATAGCAAAAACGGGATGTAGTTAATTAAATTTACTTTTAAATATTTATAGAAGCATTTAGGGGCATAATAGATGCCAATGCTACCATCCAAACTCGGTAAATATTTATCATTTATGTGACAACAAATTCTCATATCATGTTCACCAAGAAACACCATGCCTCATTCTCAATAGAATACAAATGATTAGTATTGGGTTCTGTTTCTTGGGCTAGGGTTTCTACTGGTTGTTGGACGCAAATGGCAAGAAGTATTGAAGGAGAAATGTAGGGACCACCATGGATGCAAGTGATCACTGGATGCAATTTACATGATGTATTGAAGGAGAAAAGGAGAAATATCCATGGATGTTGTTGGTCGTGTGGAGCTGCTAGGGAACCTTGACCAGGCTAGATGAGAGGAATCACAAATGGGAAATTTCTTGGAATAATGGGTCAATCCCATGACTTGTGGCTTCTAGAAACCAAGTGATATTCAAAAGGAAGCATAGTGACTCTCTTTCCTAGTGTAGAAGCCATTAATTTTCCACTCAACCTCGAAATGGACCACAATCCTGTTTATGATTCTTTGTAAAAGGATTTGTAGTTTCAATCCTATTTTTCACAAGCTATGGTCTTAAATAGCTGAGAATCTGTCAGAACTTTATGAGTTCACTTTTGGAAAATCTTTCCCACGTAGCTTGTTTTTAAGTTACTTAACTCTCACAAATGGTAGCTTCTAGCCATTGCAAGCTTTCGCAATGGATAGGAAAACAACCAAGTACAACTGACAATATCAAACATCGAAGTTTAAACAGAGACACCCAACCATTTCTTGATCAAGTTGATCATACAATCAAGTTGGTCATGAAAATATTAATGTAGACACCCAGATCATCCCATAATGAGATATCCATGCACTGGATATACATGTTGCCATACCAATGACCTTTGATAATTGTGCAAAATCTGCATGTAGTGTATGTGTTGGGAAAAAACAATCAATGGACACTTTTTATGCAATATTTTATTGGAAAATCCTACTGACAACCCATGATTTAGAAACATTTTTCACACATTTTTTCTATTTTGCCCAAAACTTTGGATATAGTTCTCTGGAAAATCATCATCCTTTGATATTTATGCAGAACCTGAAACTAGAGAGATTTTGAAGAATGTTTAACCATTTTGATATATGTACAGAATGAGAGAGATTTGTCATAAATAATTGGAAGAAATACATATTCCAATTTTTTTTTCATTTACTGGAATTAACATATAATACAATTAATCATCAAACTTAAAATTTGTTTGTCTTAGTGTATAAGAGGGGCCACTTTCCAAGTTTCCACAAATTGCAACAAACAAAAAAATGTTCGATCGAAAGAAAAAATCATTTAAATGACCATGGGAACTCAATAACATACGTTGTTGGAACAGATAAAAAAAATCTCATTAAAAGTACACAAATAAATGTCTTATTTCAATGGTAGTTTGGTACCAGATACCAGAAATGTGGTACAAATTTGACTTTTTTATTCTTTGCAAACACTAATAATGGAGTTAGTATTATAGAAAAAATATCTACAAAGCACAGGCATAAAGTAAAGAAAACAAGATGGACAAGAGGATCACCACATTCTAAAAATGCATGAAAGTCAGGTACTCAATAAAAAAACACGGTAAATATTTGTCATGTTTTCTTTTTTGCATTCTCTCAAAATGGAATTAGTACAAGAAGCTAATTGACAAAATATCACATTCTAAAAGTGCATACACATTATCCTTACCGAGAAAATTCCATTAGCACTAGCATGACATTCAACCAAAAAGCATGAAACCCCATCAACATTGCCATTTTACATAAATCCTTTACTCATAGCATTCCTTGTGACCACATCCCAGTAACGCATTCTGTCAAACACTTTGCACTTTCTCTCAATATACCCACATCTTCCTACATCTACTAGGGTAGTCCCCACACAGGCATTAGGTTGTAACCCACTCTGAATTATGTCCTCGTGAATCTCCCTGCGATGTTCCAGAACTTCTTAATCAACACAAGCCACGAGAAAACCAGAAAAATTGAATTGATTCGCTAGAATGAGGTATAGTTCTTCATTTGCATAAACATCTTCCAGGTCTCTTCACAATGCTCGTGCTTAAAATAAACTAAAATCACAGAACCCCATGAGACTGCATTATTCTCTGGCATTTCATTCAAATAACAATGAACATCCACAACACTGTCGCACTTGCCATACATGTTCACAAGCTCCGTACCCAATAACATATCCGGTTTGAATGATATGAGAATGAATTAGTTTTTCTTCGTTTAGGGTTTTGAGTTTAAAGCATCCCAACAAAAGAGAAGCACAGTAGTCAAATTCTACACCATTCCTCGAACGCAAAATTCGCAGGGCCTCCTTTAATGTGTATTTCTTAATCCCCGACTTTTAAACACGGAAACAGTCTGAACCTTAATTTTTTTATCTCAACTAAATCCCTCATTTTGATTTTTAAATTGGAAAATCTCATGTCAATCTCATTATCAAAATCACCAATGTTGCAAACAATGGCATTATTCTTCATTTTCCTCATGTGATCCAACATGATGATATCTTTGTTGCCAGTAGTGGTCACAAAAATATCAGCAATGCTAACTACATCCTCTAGGGTAAGGATAGGAAGGCCTTCCATAAGAAACTGTAGGGCATAGATTGGATCAATTTCTATAACAATGACCCTAGCTCCAGCTGATCAGAATCTGGACCAGGGGTCTAAAAAAATGCTCAATTTTCAAAGTGCTCGGAATGAAACGAAAATGGTGCCATTGCGTCCGTCTCGTTCTCCTGATTCCGGAGGTATATTTACTCTCACAAATGGAGTCCGTATGGAGAAGTTATTGAGGTCTGTTCGCCGAGCCAAACAGGAAAATTTTGATGCTGACTGGGCAGGCCATACAGCTGACGTGGCAGACCGTACAGCTGACGTGGCGACCGTACATCCTACGTGGCCATCCGTATAGGACACGTGGCGACGCCAAGGCGTGCCACGTGTCATGCATTTATGGGCTTTTTGGTGTACGATTTGACCGCTTAGGAGGTGTATTGCACGGGTAATACAATGCATTGCATTGTATATAGTGTATTAAATACATTTGTTATGGTTAAAACCCCCGGTTCACATATATATATGCACATATGACCTGTGGTTGAATATGGCGCGCGCATTTCCAATGGAACTCTAGCCACGGTCACCTTATTATGCCATGTGACCCGACTCCACAATTCGCGCGGGGTAATGTATTCCAAATGGAAGCCCATGGTCGGGTGAGTTTATATGTGACCATATTCCAATGGATTGCGCGCGGGGAGTTTTCAATGGCTAGCACACGGTTCTTTTAACCATTTCACATGACCAAAAGGTATTTAAACGAAGCGCGCGCGTTTTTTGGAGCGGGAGTCCGCCAATTTTGGATTTTTGTTATTTTTAGCTAAACTAACTCCAGCTATGCCTCATTTGGTGGAGTTTTGTTGAGGAAAAGAAGGAGGAGTTTGTTTTTGGCATAACTGGAGCTAGGGAAAACCTTTCTTCACGTTTTTTTGGTCGATTTTGGGTCTCTTCGACCTTCTGGAGCCATTGGAGCAGGTTTCAGAGCCATTGGAGGTCATTTGCAGGTGATTTTTCTTCAGGGAAGCTTTCAGGGCCACTAGGGCCATTTCAGTGTTGGAGCTGTTTGGAGGCTATGTTCAGCCATTTTTGGTGATTCAAAAGCCTAGGTCTGATATTTTCGACCTTATGAATCTGATGGAAGAGGTTTCAGAATCATTTGAGGTCATATTCACCACGAAATTCTCCATTCAAGATTAAAGGGCCACCAGGGCCATCTGGGGAAAGTACTGTATAAGGTACATTTTCACTGTTTAGTGATTGGGAAAGAGCATGTTCAGCTAATTCCTATCTTCTGATTCTGTATTTACAGTCAGTTCTATCTTTTGAGACGTTCATATTCTTGTATTAGCATTTGGAGCATTTTAATACAAGAGGACAAGCCTATTATTGGAGGTTTGGTCCAGCAGATGTAGCCTGAAGTGGGTGAACTGCTTTATCATCTTGGTTGCTATGATTTTGATGTGTTATTGCTGCATTTGATATTGCTATGTATTAGTTTATAACACATGGTTAATCACTTAAAAGAACCTTTTCTCACATATGCACATTGCAAAGAAGAACCAAGAACTTACACACATAAACCCTCTTGCACATTTTAAACACATGAAGCAAGGTCCTGTTAAGGTTTAATTTAATGAGGAAAATGGATACCTTGCACCCTTAAACAAGTACATTCCATTATCAGATCACCAGCAACATTTAGGGCTTCAACACAACCCTTTCCAACATCTCCATATCCACACACAACAACCACCTTACCAGAAATCATGACATCTGTAGCTCTCAACAGACCATCTGGGAGAGAGTGTCTACACCCATATAAGTTATCAAACTTGCTCTTGGTAACATAGTCATTGACATTGATAGCAGGAAACAACAAAGTCCCACTGGCTTGCATCTGATAAAGTCTCTTAACACCAGTAGTTGTCTCCTCAGACACACCAACCAACCTCTCCTTCATCCTATGGTACCTCAACGGATCCACCTTGATGCTCTCCTTGATCAAACCCAAAACCATCTGAAAATCCAGATTGGTTGTAGACTCTGGATCCAGCACCTTCCCGGTCTTGGCAAACTCCTCCTCGGCCTTGACCTCCTCATGGATCAACAACGTTGTGTCACCACCGTCATCGACAATCAGATCCAGGCCACCACCTGGACCCTAGTCGAGAGCCCTTTTGGTGCACCACCAGTACTCCTACAGTGTCTCCCCCTTCTAAGAGAACATCGCAGCGCTGTCGCGGGAAATAGCCACGGTGGCGTGGTCCTGTGTGGAAAATATATTTCAGTAGCACCATCTCACCTCGGTGCCCGGAGCCGTGAGAGTCTCGATGAGAACCGTGGTTTGGATGGTCATGTCAAGGGACTTCGTGATCTAGGCACCCTTAAAGGGCTGTGCGGGGCTGAATTCATCGCTGCAGACCATCAATCCAGGAATCTCAACTTCTTCCAATTCTATCTCCAACCTCCCAAAGTCCACCCGGGACATGTCCTTCACCTTGTTTCCCATCCGAACACAGTTTTCTCAGAAAGAAGTGCCATTGCTGTGAAAACTGGAAAAAAAAATGCAGATCTGACAGAACCACAGACTACGACGATCGAACTTAGGTCGATTTTCTTCAACAGAGGTCAATGAGGAAGCAAGCGTGAAGCAAGTTTCATGGCGCCACCGTATTTTCAAATTTTTTAGGTGGGAATCACTGGAGGAGCGTAGGAATGGATGTTACCTACCAAACAAGATGGTAGAATGGAGGGCTCGGAATCGGTTTGCCTTTGTTTTAGCTATATTATCGATTGAACCCTCTGACTATTTTAGTGATTTTTTTCACCTCCATCTTCAAGTTCTGCCCTCAGGGGTCCTGCAGAGTTTATTCTAATCTGACAGGCATCATATATGTTTCTTCTTTTCGTTGAGTGCTCCTGTCTTTTTGAAGCTTCTCACCTCTGGCTTTCTCTGATCTGAGTCCTTTCAAGGAGCACCACATCACTCTCCTTTATATTATCTTTTGTCTCTTTGTAAGGTTATTTAAGGTCAAGTCCTTAGTTTAATGAATGTTGAGGTCAGCTCTCTAGGGAGACGAAGCAGGGGATCCTTGGGATCACCCTAGCTTCATTTCTACGGTGGATGCATTATGTAATAATGGAGGTAATAACTCTCTTATTAATGTGCCATCATCGGTTCCATCAACCTTGTATTCGACTACTCTTCCTACACCTTGTGTTGCTCCGTCTATTTTTTCAAAGTCAGTTTCTATCTGTGCCCCATTTCACAAGGATTCTCTGTGAGTTTCAGGATATTTCACAAACGATGAGGGTGATGCTAGACTAGCTACAAAGGTAATTGGTCTCGATAAATTTTCTAAAGTTTCATCTGTACCCTTTGAAGGGGCTGTGAAACAGTATAGGGTATCATTTGAGGAACCTGTTAGAGGTGTTGTGGGGAAGTGACAACCTTCGAAGATTAACACGAAAGTGTGGAAGCCCAAAAGAATGAAGCGTTCTTTTGTTTTGGGGATGGATATTGGGCTTGAAGAGTCGTGCTCTCTTGCCATGTGTGCTCTATTATTTTGAAGTTGGACCTTAAAAAATCTTATAATTGTACGAATTGGGATTATCTGATATTGATGCTGATTCAGTGTGGTTTTGGCCATCATATGACTAAATGGATTATGGGTTGTGTGACATCGACGTCACTAGCCATTCTGATTAATGGAGAAGCTACAAACTTCATCAACAGTGGGGAGGATTATGTCAGGGGTGTCCACTATCTCCACTTTTATTTATCTTAGTGATGGAAGGTTTGAGTCTCTCATTAAAAAAGAGTCATTTGTGCTGATATTATGGTAGTTGTGGGAGGTATTTACCTCCATGTGTGAACCTGAAGTGAATAGAAGACTCTGAGAAGCAAGAGAAACCCTAATGAGTTGGTTAATAACCCTAGAAGACTAGTCATCTCAAGAAGATAATATGTATTAGGCTATTAGCCTCCAAGAGAAGAAGTCGGCCAGAAGAATTAATATATATTGAATAGACAGGTACCCAGAAGGAGAAGTCGGCCCCAGTAAGTCTGCCAGAACCACTATAAATACAGGGCGTCAGTCTCTCATTTGACACATCTCAGCAGTTGCAGAGAGCCAGTTCTACGCAGTGTAGTTGTAGTCTTGTGCACAAGTTTGGAGGAGAGTTGTCGTTGCAGCTGCTGCAGCTAGTAGTTACACTTGGACTATCTCTTGGCTAGGGTTTGGACTATCTGATTAGCTCTTTGTGATGTGCTATCCTTGGGGAAAGGTGCGCTACCCTTTGTTTGGCTATCTAGCCTAGGGTTTTCTTCCAGAGTGATTCTCTTTCAAGGTTAAGGTGCTAAGAGGGTGGCTTCGACCTATGGTTGGGTGACAAGGGTATTGTCAATGGTAAAACGAGCACACAATCTTCTATACTCTAACACTTTCATCTAAGATTGAGCCTTTCGCAAATCCATGGGGGAAAATGGACACCAAACCAAAGGTAGTCCACAATACCGAACCTACCTCAGACCTTTGCGCCAGCATGGCAAAATTACAAGCTTCCATGGATAGTATCATGAAGAACCAAGAACTAATGATGAGTAGGATCGTCAACTTAGAGAGATCCCGGAGCCAAGCACCTAGGGTCTCGTACAAAGGGCAGTTTCAAAAGGGGAACTAATTTTGTAAACCAAAGAATGAGCGAGAAGTTCCAAACACCTTAGCCCCTACAAACGTTGTGGATGAAAACCCTTGGTGCTTAGAATGCAGTGAAGCACATTGGGAGCATGAATGCCCTTACAATAATGATGGCCATCAACAAGTGAACAATATAGGCCACCTCATGGAGGGCCCTCAAATAAATATCACCGTTGCAGAGCATCAGGAGGCCATGAAAGAAGCAGCCAGGTTGGCTAGAATGGCAGTGATAAACAACCTAGACCAAAAATCAAAGCAAAAGTTAAAGAAACAAGAGTTCAAGGTGTATAGAAGAAAGAAGAAGAACCAACCTGTCGCTGACCAAACGAAACCCCCACCTTTGGATGTACTTCTTCCCAAAATGTCCAAAACTGAAGGGGTTAACTTGAACTTTGACTTCGAAGGGGCACTATCCAAGATGCATGTAACTATCCCCCTGAGGGAAGTCATTAAGGTGCCATCTATCAAAGAACGTTTTGACAATTTCTTACAAGGATCAGATGGACCCATGGACCCTCCTATCATGTTGCAAGCAGATCATTTCAGGGTCCAATACAGTGAACATCCTCCCTTCTTCATGACTTTCATAATGAACAATAAGAGCCTCAACAACTGCATGTTGGATACAGGGGCAGGTGTTAACATAATGTCCCTTAAAGTCATGCAACAATTAGGGTTGAAAGTCACACGACCTTACAGGAATGTGTGTGGATTTGAATCTAAAGCTATACCGACACATGGGGTAATTGAGAATATCCAAGTTTGCCTTAACGACTATCCAGAAAAGATCATCCACATGGACATAGTGGTCGTAGACTTCCCAGATGTGTGGGGGATGTTATTGTCCAGGAAGTTTGCCTCAGAATTGGGGGGTATTCTTGAGATGGATCTACTTACGTGAATATACCTTTGAAGGATGGAACTATTGGTCGTCTCCAGAATGTACCTATGACTACAACGCATGTGCAAGAACCTAATGTTTCCAACAAAGATGACAAGGCACATGATGAGATCATACAAACTCTTCATAAGTATTCTCCAGAAGATATGCCTTTTGCGACAGAAGAGGACTTTGATCAAATTAAATGGCCCAAGAAAGAGGAATACCAACAACTCCTAGACAAGTTCAAAAGCAAGGAAGCCG
>JZKD02S2385249.1:984357-1010175 GCA_000966675.3 Picea glauca
CTCTCCAGGGTGCACTTTGATTAGTGTAGGAGGAATGGCCCAGGGTGGGGAATGGTCCAGGCTTAGTAATCAAGGGTAGGCATTCCTTAGGGTTTATACATTCTCTCCAGGGTGCACTTTGATTAGTGTAGGAGGAATGGCCCAGGGTGGGGAATAGTCCAGGCTCAACATTCCTTAGGGTTTATACATTCTCTCCAGGATGAACTTTGATTAGTGTAGGAGGAATGGCCCATGGTGAGGAATGGTCCAGGCTTAGAAATCAGAAACAATCATTCTTACTTGTTTGAGAAGAATAGGGAAGATAGCCCATTGTTGATGTTCTACACCGAGGGAAGATATTCTTTTAGATCTCACAGATGCGAGTGAAATATTGGCCCAGATGATTTAGTTTATATCATAACATTGTTTCTGTGCAGGTTGCTATCAAATGTTTGCTATGAAGACTATATGACAGTAGATGTAGACTATTGTTGTGGATATGTTCCATTTTTCGTGACTATACGTTGTTGATGAAGTACTTGTGTGTTACTTAGTGTGGTAGTGTACCATTGGATTGTAGTTATGTACTACTATGGATAGACACAGTTGTGTTCTATTTTCTTTTTGATTGCCTTGAAGACTATCAACATTTTATTGGAGATAATCATCAACCACATGAATGATGAACAAATATTTTCCAAACAGAAAATGGTTCAGAGCATTTACTCTTCTAGATTAGAAGAATGGATTTTGTAACACTCTATGGAGTGAGCATCATTTCTGATTACTCAGATAGAGTATGGTTTCAAGAGATGATGCAACTGATGACACTGATGATGATGATGATGCTCATGACCTAGTCATGATCTAGTCTATACAACGATGTTGATGCTACCGGGTGAATGGTATGTTTTTGTGCTCAAGACCATTACCTATAATACCTCCCTCAATAGGAGGGAGTGTTGATATTATGGTAGATTCAGGAGGTATTTACCTCCATGTGTGAACCTGACAAGAATAGAATACTCCAAGAAGCAAAAAGAAACCCTAATGAGTTGGCTAATAACCCTAGAAGACTTGTCGGCTCAAGAAGATAATTTATATTAGGTTATTAGCCTCCAAAAGAAGAAGTAGGCCATAAATAATAATAATATACTGAACAGACAGGTACCCAGAAGGAGAAGTCAGTCCCAGTAAGTCTACCAGAACCACTATAAATATAGGGTGTCAGTTCTCATTTGTCACATCTCAGAATTGCAGAGCAGCAACTGGTGCGCACTGCAGTTCCCAGTTTGGTGCGCAAGTGTGGAGGAGAGCTGCAGGTACAGATGGTGCAACAACCAGTTTTTGGTATTGGCTTGGACTATCTCTTGGCTAGGGTTTGGACTATCTGATCATCTCTTTGTGATATGATATCCTTGGGGAAAGGTGCGCTACCCTTTGTTTGGCTATCTAGCCTAGGGTTTTCTTCCAAAGTGATTCTCTGTCAAGGTTAAGGTGCTTGGAGGGTGGCTTCAGCCAATGGTTGGGTGACAAGGGTATTGTCAATGGTAAAATGAGCACACATCCTTCATATTCTAACATAGGATTCCCCTCAAGTTTAATTTCTGCGTCATCTTGGGCTGCCATGATTAACACAAAACAGAAAGGAGTTTTTTTTTTGTAATAGTAATGATTTGTTAGTTTTACATAGACAAAAATATGTGCTAAGTAATTAATTTAGCCCTGTTCAAGGTCCAAGTGTTGTAACCTTTTCTCTGATACCATATGTAATGTACCTCAAATTTGTCATAAAAAAAAAAAAAAAATCTCTTCTTAGTGACATTAATCTTCAATTCCTTAAATAAACTTAGAGTTAAAAGAAAGTAGCTTTTTATCTCCATTGTTAAACTCTTATAGGTTTTCTTAAGTTATGAATGTCAACGATGGCATTACTACCTAGCCTTACACTCATTCAACAAAGTTTCCTAAATAGGCAGACCCCACAATCTAACATTTTTCTTTCAATTTTAAGTCATGCTAACATTCATATGCAGATATATGTCTATACATTGTATTAACTTAGAACTATATTAGGCTTAGGACTTAGGGTCCTAAACTCTCCTCTAATAACACACTTCCATACTTGCACGCAAGGTTAAACTCAAAAGACTATATGAATAAATATCATATATCATACATAACGTATTAGGGGTCAGGGTTATACACCTTGGTGAAGTGTTGGTTTAACATAAGGTGTTTGGCATTTCTTTATATGGCCAAATTCATTGAAAAGTATTCTCGGTAATTTGTTGGTTGGGTAAAGACCCTCCAGTCAATACATGGCATAACAGCTTTCTGGTTAGAAAAACCCTATGCTAAAAATTTGTTAACTCTACCTAATCTAAATGACATCTAAATTAAACGAGGTGCTAATTTGACTAGTAGTAGTTGGAGGTTAACATTTTCCATATTGTAGAATTTTGAGGGATCTACCCTTTACTTCGTAACCCATTAAATGTGAAAGGAAATTTTATGTCAGTTGAGAGTTAAACCTCTGACCCAACCATTAATGGAGGCATTGGGTATGTGAAATATGAGGCCATCACATGTCCCTCCATCAAACACGAACACACCAACTCAATTCCATCACATGGCCCATGCCTCCCATTGTACCATCAACATTCACTCTGCGTGGTGTCGGTGCTTTAGGGTTACAGTAGTTTTAGTTTTGTTTCTTGTGAAGTTATTCTGAAGTTGGCTCTACGTTTTTGTCTTTGTTTTCTTGGTGTGGGGAAATAGCAGCTTGGAGATCCTTCCTAGACTGTTCTCACTACTAGTAAGTGTCTTCCCTATCGTTTTACTTTATACTCAATCTCTCTGCAAGGTCTTCGGCATTCTTCTCTTTGTGTTTCCTTTCCAACGAGTTCGCATAGGTATCATTTTTGCATGTCGTTTGCTCCTAGGGTTAGACATCTCCTACATTCCTTCATTTATTTCTGTGTTATTACTTGGTGTTGAGTCTCTTCAAGACTTCACCGGAACTACAACCCAGAAGTCAAACGATAGGTTAGGAACCATGTTGTGACTGTATATTATAATTATCCAAGTTAAGGCAATTCCATTCGACAGGTTTTGAATAACGTTTTTCTTTCTTGGTTGGTATTTTATGTTGAATTTTACTTGGGTCCTCCATTCCCCAATTACCAGATGATTCTTGTAACTGTAAGTTTGCCTCATAGAATGATTTCCGAAATTTCATTCGGCATAGACATATATAAATAAGTGTTTGGGAACTCTGTGAATTGAACCAATTGGTAAACTCAACATGGATGTTGACTCTGTGTTTTTCCTTTTCTTTAATTAAACATCTCTCAGTCGATGCTAGATAGAATTTGATGGTGTTATTTGACCTGTGGATTTTAAATTCAATGTTTTCATTGTGAATAATGTATTCGGCATTTTCTCGTTATACGAATCATGTAATTCAGAATTCACTGTAAATGTCGTCTGTCTATTTCTTTCTGAAGTGTTTCGATTTTTGTTTTATTTGGTACTCAATGCTAATGATGGGACCTTGTGATTGTAAGGGTACCCATCAGGGAGTCTTGGGCCCCTCTTCCCCTTTGGTCTCAGACATTACTCAACCCAACACAACAGGGAATGGATATCCGATTTTCTCAAACGTAATTTAAGTGAGACTCTGCATAACCCTTCCTGTTACTAATATTTTAATTTATATTCGTCTTGGTTCGTTTGAACAATATTAATGGCGTTTTGTGAACTCTTTTGCAAGCATTTCTACCATGCAAGAGATCCGGATGCCTATACTTACCACACGCATAAAAGGTATTCGGGTTCCCTCTTGCCCCTCTTAAGGAGTGCCCTAGGGGGATAAGGATCAATAAGATCTTAAAAAGTTATCCCCATGGGTGAAGATTTGTTGTATTTAATGATAGTTGATTCTTTATCTCTGTAACTTGCTTTTATGATAGAGTACGAGGATCAAATCTTAATATTGTATATTCATAAGAATGATGTATATCGAACATTTCTATATCATTATTTGAAAAGAAGTTGATTGAGATGGGAATATGAACATATCCTTTTGAATCCTAGCCTGTTCTTAAAACCCTTCTGGAATGAATAATATTGCGAATAGTAATTCTATTTTGACACCTTCTGGTTTATTTTGGATTTGTAAAGGAATTTGATTTCTTCCGTATTTATTCATGTGGCGTTACTTTCAAAGTTTCATTACAATAAATCTTAGGTATATAGAATGGAAGGGTTCTGGACGAATATCCTTTAGTTATTTTGATCACTATTGTAATTGTTTTATTCAGAATTGTAAAATGGCAGTCTAAGTCATTCATTTTCTTTTCAAATTGTATTGAGTCTATGCAATAGATCAATAAAAGGGTCTAAGATTTATTAGTGTAGTCAGAACTGTATGTGTAACTTAAAGATACAACTCTGTAATTATATCCATGATACTCACTATATATATATAAGGTCATTCCTTTGGTACTTTATTTATACTATTGTTTTTTCACATATCTGTTGGAACAGTTTACATAGTAAATATATAATGTGTGTGTGTGTGTGTGTGTGTGTGTGTGTGTGTGTGTGTGTATTACCATTTCTATTATAAGGATCAATTCGAATAGCTTACCCTACAACAAAAATAAAATTAGTTGGGTGTTTACCCTATAGTATTTATCTCATCACTACAGAAATCTAATGGTAATGATATTCACTCAGCAATATAATCCAGCAGAAATAATCCATTCAGAATTAGTTTTTGAGACATTCTGTTAGTCCTTAAATTCAACAATATTCAATCATATTTTCCTCCATGGAACTACTTCTATTCAGAATTAAACAGATACATCCTATCAGTTACTAAACCATATAAAATTCATCTATAGAATAGATTATGATGACATATCTGAACAGTTTCCAAATAACAAATGGAACAACCACGTTCCTCCAAACCTTAGAACAGAACAACCAAATCACTTGTCTCGTTCTCCCCCTACCCTCACCATGAATCCATGTTGTAATGAACCTCAAATTTGCAATAAAAAAAAATTGTTATGGTTAATCTTCAATTTCATTTAATAGATTTGTAGTTAAGAGGAGGTAATGTTCATTCCTGTTATAAATCCCTGTGAGGTATCTTATGTTCTGACTACCACAAGATGACATTTATACACCAGTCTAACTTACTTTGAATAGAAAAATTATATGGATAATCCTCCATAATTCTATCAATTCCCTTCAGTCTCAAACTATATATATATAGTATTTTAGACTTAGGACTTATAGTCCAAATCTCTCCTTTAAACATGAGTTTCTATTCTTGCGCGCAAGACTATCTCATTTGACCTTGAAATAAAATTCCTATACCACATATAAAGTAACAGGGTCAGGATTATACCCCTTAACATAATATAAGTGGCTTAATATAAGGTACTTGGCATCATTTGGTATGGTTCAAATAATTAAATGGATTCTCTTATGAATTAATCGTGGTTAGTGATCTTCCAGTCACCATTTATATAAAAGTTTGGGTAATTAATCCCACACTAATCCTTGTTTAACTCTATCTTAACTAAGCGATGTCTCAATGAAGTCTCAATTGAATGGTATGCTAACTGTAATGAAACAGTTGGAGTGAACGTGTTCCAACCACTCATGTCAAAAAGGGACTGTTATTACCTTCGCGATTTTCTTGATGTGGGAAGAATGGTTTACTTATCATAAAAGAGTTAAAGCTTTGCACCTACTATTAATGGAGGTCCTATCTGTGCGAGTTTCGATGGTTTTCACCTGACCCTTCCTCCAATCTAGTTGCCCCAACTCTGCCCCAGCACATGGCTAGACCAACCTTCATATCCTCAACATTTAATCCATTTAGCAAGAGATCCTCTTAGGGTTCAATGATTTTTCTATTGTCATTGTGAAGTCCTCCGAAATGGCTCTGCGTATTATTTTCTCAAAAGGGAAGGCTGTTGACTTGGAGGATGTTACCCGGTGGAACAAACATCGTTATTCTTCCTCCCTGATAAGTTTACAATACCACTGTATTCTAGTAATTAAATGAAACTTGGGTTTTCATTATAGTGAAAGAAACCTTGTATTGGAACTTTAAATTAAGTCTCCCCATTATTGTTATTCCTTGTAAATTTCTGGATGGTTCATGCTCCTGGGTAATTAGATTTTTCTGTTGGTTCATCCTCAATCTTTCTGAAAGGGGTTTGACATCCCACCTCCTTGCTTTTCAATTTTCAAAGGATTCTCACCTCCAAGGTCTCTTCGCAAGTACTTTACCCTTAGGGTTTCATCATTCCCTTACAAACTCTACAGTTCCTCCATTGATATGTATCGAGGCCTAGTGTTAAAACTTCTATGAGGCTACGAGGGATTTTTAGTATGAAGTTGAATGTCCACACTGTGTATTGTATATTATATTGCATTTCTTTCTTTCTTTTTGTAAAGGATGAATCCAACCTTCTGTATTTTTCATCAGACCCCTAGCTGGTACTTACAAATATAATGCTTCCTTAATGGCTATTGCATTTTTGTTCGGAAAAAATAAAAAAATGTGACTTCTGTGTTTTCGAACAGTTTGTTAGAAATACGCTACAACATGTAATACTCGAGTTTGTGAAACTTCTTGAGTTAAGTATGTCTCCTACAGTTAATATTGTTTTATGTGGGTATTATATGCCATTTGAAGTCTGGTAAAATTCAATAAGAGCGTTAATCTATGTATTTTGCATGGATTTATAAATACCCTCTTGAATATAAACAGTCAGTTCACGGTAGGTTTTAATATCAACATTTAACGTATAGAATTTATTTTGTGTGTAACGTTTGCACGATGCTTTGGCCTGTTCACATGGCATGTATTATACAATTCATATTCTAAATGTTAGCACTGTTTGTTTTATTCCATTTCATAAAATAATTAATTTATACGCTTTTGGTATCAACACTAATGATGGGACCCTGTTGTTGCGAGGGTACCCATCAGGAAATCCTTGGACCATCCTCCCCTCATCCTGGGACATCTATCCAACCAAAACGCGACAAGGGAAGGACGCTAGATCTCCAGTCATGATTTAAGTACCACTCTGAATTAAACTCTTTCTGTCATTTATCATTATGTTGAAAGTTTCATCTATCTTACTTATGTTATGTAATAATAATGTAAATTTGTAATTCCTTACAGGGACTTTGACTGTGCACAAATCCGGATGCAGGCTCCTGTCAAATGCGCAAAAGGTATTTTGGTTTCAATTCACTGTTCTTAAAGGAGTGTCGTAGGTTTCTATGAACTTATACGATTCTAAACCAAAAGGTTAACTTCGTGGTGAAAGAGTCCCTTCAAAACAATAGTCCATTCGTTTAGCTCTGTGTTTTTAAATTCAATCGGAAGGCATAAGGATCATAACCTTATTATGGTGTAACTGGTTGAATTGCATAGTTTAGAATGTGGTTGTAATTTAAGAGTTTTATATTTGATTTTAGGGTGGAAATAGGAACAGTCAATTCTTCCAGAGAAATAGATCTGTTATATGAATGATTCTGGAATGGATATCAACATGCCTCTATGAACAATTATTCAGTCTTGATTCTTTTCTTTGGATCTTATGGAGAAATTCGACGATTTCTTGTTTAGTCCTGTAGCTTTACTCTTTTTGCATTATCTCAAAGTCTCGTTTATTATTTGTTGGTCTATTCATTTAACTTAAATAATCATTTTCTTTCCAGGTTTCTCATTTCGATTTTTCATACTATTTACTTTCTGTCATTATATATTCCAGAAATTCCACTAAGACTTAGTTAGATTGTTGTCTTCTATTGTATTTTAATATCTTTTGTATCTACAGTCTGAAGTTACAGTCATAAGTTGAATCTCAACAAAAATAGAAAGCTAGAATATCAAACTCTGTGCAGGCATATATATATATATATATATAACGCTATATGACTATTCATTGCTATCCTTACCTTTCATCGATATTATGTGAGGGTTATGTCCTTGTATAATTCTTTATAGTAAGATACGAGTGTATAATTACTTTCTATTCTTGTACTTATATAACCATAGGATTTATACTATCCAAAAATAGATTCAGATTGATTTTGTTTTAAACTTGAAACATTACAGCATGCTCGTAAAATTCTGATTCTACTCAAAGTTTGGATGTACAGGCAGTTTTTAATCGAAGTATAAAATTAAACTGGCAGGGAGTTTATCCTACGTTTTTTCCAAACCATACGTAGTTTACCTCTCAGCCATAATTCACATAGTAACATACTAGCTCTACTCTTTCAGTCATTTAAATCAAAATGATTCTTAATTAAAAGGAAATTCAACATAAATAATTCACCCAACAATATATATATATGTATTTTGACAACCTTTTAAAATAAGAGATATATAATCAGAAAAGAGTAGATGAACATATCTAAACCAGTTCGTTGAAAGACAAAGGGAACAACCACGTTCCTCCCAACCTTATAACAGAAAAACCAATGTCACTTGTTCCATTCACCCCCTAGCCTCACCATGAATCCATGAGGGTGAACTCAGAACTCCTCTCAGCAATAGTCCTTCCGCTTCGGTAACTTCTCCTTGCCTCACACTCAAAAAATCAGTGTTCATAAAAACAAGAGATAATATCCTCCTTTTAGCATACTAGGCAATGTCATGCCTCCTCTCATATGCTATATATATCAAAAGCCATCTTTGCCTAGGTCTTTTTCCCCCTTGGGAATTTTCCCATTTTTCCAAATCCCTGATTTTCAGGGGCTTCCAATGGCCAAATTCTTGATTTTCCACTTGTAACAATCAGCCCTGAGGTAGTTCCAACATGTTCCCCACTCATGGAGTCATGGTCAGCTGATTATAACATGGTTGTTCCATTTTTCCATCAGCAATAATTATAAAATATTTTGTTTCATACAAGTGTCATAGTCAAATGGTTAGTTGGGTCAAATTAGATCTTTGCCCAATAGTCATAATCATCAATTACAATTAACTAAATTCGGAATTCGGAATTGCCATAAATGGAAAAATATTTCAATTTCGAATTTACCAAAAATGCAAATAATTTCCTAAGAAATTTCAAACTCAAAAATAATTTACTTTTGGGGATGTTACATCCTTTCCCCCTTTAGTAAAACACTATCATCAGTGTTCATTCCTTTCTTGGAACAAGATTGGATGAGATTTTTGCAAATCTCCCTCTAACTCCCAAGTGGCCTCCTTGGGGATAAAGTGCTTCCATTTCACTTTTACCTGGGCAACGGATCTGTTCCGAATTGTTATTTCTTTCCTGTCCATAATGCGCATAGGTTCTTCTTCGAACTCGCCTTCTGGTTCCACCTGCACCAAGTTCCAATCGATCATATGAGTAAGGTCATGAACATAATTCTTAAACAAAGAAACATGAAATATATTATGAATTTTTAGATTGGCAGGAAGTGCAAGTTGGTATGCTATGGGTCCAATTCGAGCTAAGATCTCAAAAGGCCCACAAAACCTAGATGCCAACTTGGCACAGTTCCCTAGATTTAGTGAATTTTTCTAGGCTTTGACTTTTAAATATATGTGGTCTCCCACTTGAAATTCCAAGTGTCTTCTTTTCTGGTGAGTGTAACTTTTCTGTCTATCTTGTGCCTCTTTTAAGTTTTGTTGTGCCTTTCTTACCGTGCTCTCCATTTCCTGGAGCATATTTGGGCCAACCATAAGTCTGTCAACTGGGTTATCCCAGCCATTTATATTTGTACACTTCATGTCGTACAGTACCTCGAAAGGGCTCATTTTAGCTGAATTTTGGTAACCATTGTTGTATGCAAATTCTACCAAGCGCAGGTAGTCTTCCTACTTGTTTGGTTTTGTTCTTACGTACATGCGGAGCATATATTCTATGATTTGGTTCATTCGTTCATTCTGTCCATCCATTTGTGGATGATAACTCATGTTGAAATTCAAGTTAGTATTTAACTCTGTAAACAATTCTTTCCAAAAAGCAGACATAAATTTTACGTCTCTATCCGAAATCACCATTTTAGGAATACCATGCAGTTTAAAAATTTCTTTCATGAATATTTCAGCGATGTTAATAGCTTTAAAAGTATACTTTACAGGAATAAAGTGTGTCGACTTACTAAGTTTATCGATTACCACCATAATTGAACCATTATGTTTTTGAGTTCTAGGCAAACCTGTAATAAAGTCTAGTGATATAGTCTCCCATTTCCATTCTGGCACCGGTAAGGGCTGTAATAGGCCGGTTGGACGCTGGTGTTCGAATTTTACCTGCTGACAATCTTAACACTTAGCTAAGTATTATGTTGTTTTTCTCTTCATGTTGGGCCAATAAAATAACTTTCTTAGTGTCGTTATCATTTTCTGGTATCCTGGATGACCATAATATGGTTTCTTATGAACTTCATCCAAAACTGTTAACTTTAACTTTGCTAAATCTGGTATGTATATTTTGTTTTTAAATCTTAGTAGACCATTTTTGTCCACACTCAGATCTATTTTGTTTGAATTTTTTGTAGTGTTATGAAATTATTCCATTGTTTTAGTGTAATTTTCATCGTTATTACATATAGTCTTTATCCTATGTTCAAGATCGCTTTCTGCCCTGCTAATGTTTATTTCAAACAACCCATGAAATATTATGCTCAAAGCATCATCTACTTTGTTTTTGAAATTCTTACCTCAAAGTCAAATTCGCTCAAGAAGGCTAGCCATATTGCTTGCCTTGCATTAAGGTCCGGTAGACTAAACAAAAATTTCACACTGCTATTATCTGTCAATAACATAAATTTTCTACCCATTATGTAGTGCCACCACATCTTTAAGGCATGTATTATAGCTTTTGATGTAGGATCATCGCTCCAAGCCAGCTACACACCAGCCAGCCAGCCAGCACATCAAGCGCGTGTTCAATGGAGAGGAGAGGCACAACCCTCTCACTTTCAAATTTCGAATTTTGAAAATGTATTTAATGATTATAAGGTTGGTAGAGCCAAAAGCCATGGATGTGTGCAGGCTTTAGATAAATGGTGTCTTAATTGGTTGTAAGGCTAAGATCTAGATCTGATTCGGACTAGACATCCATTCAATGAAATTGAATGTAAAATTAATGAGAGTTGGTGAGGATGGAGGGAAGCGCTCGAGGAGCCCCCTTTTGTAAAAAGAACTTCTTTTGTTTTCAAGAAGGGTAGTTAATCAGAGAGGTAGAGAAGAGAAGATAGAGATGCAGATAGAGGAGAGAAGAGAGATAGAAATTTTTCTTGCATGTTGTTGTTCATGTGTTTGTGAGTTCATGAATGAATGTCTTTATGTGTTGATGATATGTTGTAGATGTATGTTAATTTCCATCTACAGGAGATAGATAGATTTCCTATATGTGAGTTCTTTGATTTCAGGTTTGGGTTCTTTGAGGATTCATGCAAGAGGTTGCATGACAAAATACTGTGGGTTCTGTAATCTAGTGCAAGGAGTGCACTTCTGAATTCTACGAAATTTCAGACAAAGACGTGCCAGGAGGGCACACCAGCTAAAGCCATTAACTCAAGGAAGAATCCTCAGGGTTGCTGAACACTTTGAAGGAAGAACTATGCAGAGGAGAGCACAGAGAGGGAAGAAGAAGAATTGCTAAGAATTCTATAAAGACTCTGCCAGGAGGGCATGGAGAAAATGCATAGGATGCATTGAGCCAGTGCATAGAGTGCACTTCTAAATTCTGTGGAATTTGGACATATTTGTGCCAGGAGGGCGCACCAAAGGAAGTATTCGACCCAGAGAGGAAACCTCAAGGTTGTTGAACATCTTGAAGGAGAGGTTGTGCAATGGAAGGCACATAGATAATAGAATCACTGAAGGTTTTGTGGAAGATCTACTAAGAGGGAATTGAGAAAGTGCATAGAGTGCACAGAAGAGCTCTATTTCGAATTCAGAGAGAAAACAGAGTCACTGAGGATTCTGGAGAACTCTGCCAAGTGAGCATTGAGTTGGTGCATAGAGTGCACAGAAGAACTCTATTCTGAGTTATGAGATAAGAGAAGTTTCATAGGAGGAGACACTCATAGGGTTATTGAGCACCCTGAAGACTCAACAAAGTGTGCTCAAGCAAGAAGTTGCCAGAGGGCACTTACATCCCTTCAAGGAAAGAAACGGATAGAGACACTTTGAGGTCAGAGCCACAGATAAGCTCAGAAGAGATAGCACAGTTGCATGCAAGGACCCTTCAAGGAGTCGTAGAGGCCAAGGAAACCCTTTGGAGGGTTCAGAGTTTGAGGAGATCAGGAGGGACAACATTCTTAGAATGCAGGCGAGTTCATCAAAATTAGATTGAGCTCAAAGAGGAAGCAAAGGTCAAGACCTTTGAAACTTTGAAAATCTTCCAAGGGGAAGGGAAGGAGCGTGTGCTCAGGAAGGAGGTCAACTACGATTGGAGTAGTTGAAGAAAGGGTTGTTGAGCACAAGAGTAGGGAAAACGATGTGGAGGTGAAACCCGTAGAGGTGGCGTAGTGGAAGAGTTGAGACAGACGGTGGAGATGCTTCATGGAGAAGTGTTGAAATACCATGGACCATCGGATCTCACAGAGCTATGAGAAGGCTAAGACTGAGTGTCTTTTGTCATTTCGGCATTTTAGGGTTTAGTATTTCAAAAATCCCGATGACAAGGATTTGGGGCACATTGCATTGAAAACCCTGAAGTCGTGAAACGTGACGTGTCCTTGGAGCAGGGCTGTGGTCACAGAGGAAGCAGCCATTTCGAAGTTCAACATTTCGACATTTTGGGGTCCAGGAGGTTGAAGGACCAGGAACCGTCTGTAGCCGAAATCACGGAATCATGAATTTCGAAATCCCAAAAAGTGGGTCATGGTCAGGGAGATTTTGGCATTTCAAGTCCCAGGTGGTTGAGAGGCCTGGAGTCGAGAGACATGGATTCCCAACTCGAAAAATTACAAAACCCCGAAGCATTCATAAGGATAGCACGATCCAGATCCGTTGAGCATTTCGGCATTTCGACATTTTGGGGATCAGGAAGCAGAGGAGGTGAGTGAAGGAGTCACTGCATCATGAACTCTCAGTTCGCGAAGTCTCGAAAAGATCTGAGCCCATTTTGGCATTGAGCCATTTTGCGAATTCGGAGAATGGAGTGACCATTGGTTTGGGCCGCTGCATTTCAAACTCCCGGTTACCGAAATCCCAATACAGCCGCAACGTCATGGTCGCATTGATGTGAAGCTCGCGCCTAGTGTGTTTTCGCATAGGTGGGGTTTTCGTGAAAGGACCTGTGGATCGAATTCGTGGGGTTCCAAAGAGGGCCCGAAAGAACTAATTTGTTTCTGTGGATTCAAAGAAGAATGATCCTGTATGGATCTCGGCCTGAGGGTCGAGGGTCTATGTCAGCTTCCAACTCTAATTCATGAGTGACGTAGTTTCATTCCTGTTCCTTTAGTTTTTGGGATTCATAACAAATAACATTCCCTTCTTGAGTTAGGACACCCCCTAGTCCTTCTTTACTCGCATCTACACAGATGGTGAAGTCTTTGTCTGGATCTGCTACCTTTAAAATGGGTGTTGTTGTTAACAATTCCTTTAATTTATTGAATCTTTCTTGACATTTTTCTGTCCAATTAAATTTGGTTCCCTTCTTTTGTAACGATGTGATAGGGTATGCAATTTTGGAAAATCCCTCTATAAATCTGTGGTAATATCCGGTGATTCCCATTAATGACTAGATGTCTGCTACGTCCTTAGGGATTGGCCATTCCATGATGGATCTTATTTTCTCCGGGTCGACTGCAATGTCGTCTGTAGAAATTACATGTCCTAAGTATTGTATTTTCTTCTGATAAAAGACACACTTATCGAATTTATCATACAATTTGTGCTTCCTTAAAGTTTTCAGAACTATCCTTAAGTGTTCTACGTGTTCTTCTTTTGTTTTAGAATATACTAGAATGTCATCAATAAATACCAACACGAACTTGTCCAAGTACTGACTGGAAATATTGTTCATTAAACACATAAACGTGGTTGGTGCATTAGTGATTCTGAAAGGTATAACAACAAATTCATAATGGTCATATCTCGTTCAAAAATTTGTTTTACTTATGTCCTCATATTTTATCCTAATCTGGTGATAACCATATCGTAAATCCAATTTCGAGAAAATCTTTTCCCCACCTACTTGATTGAACATATCATTTATCCTAGGTGAGGGGTACTTGTTCTTAATAGTCATTTTGTTTAATTGTTTGTAATCGATGCATAATCTCATAGTTCTATCTTTATTTTTCACAAAGAGGACTGGTGCTCCCCATGGTGAAACACTCGGTCTGATATATTCTTTGTCCAATAATTCCTGTAGTTGAATTTTTAGTTTTGTTAATTCTGACAAACTCATTTGGTAATATGCTTTCAAGATAGGGGTTGAGACAGGTAGTAGGTCGATAGAAAATTCTTTCTCCCTCTGTGGGGGTAATTCAGGTATCTCATCAACAAACACATCTCTGAAATCATGCACAACAGAAAAATCCTCCAAGTTGGGTTTATTTTATTTTTCTAACAGGTTTGTTACTTGGATGGAATAAACTTGACAACCCTTTCTCTTTCTCATGCATTTCTTGAATTGCATTGTTGAAATCTGTCTAACTGAGACTGGTTTTTGTATACCTTGAACTATCCTAGTAGTGTCATTTTCATATTTATGCTTAAGTGATTTTTCATAACAATCTAGCACTGCTTTATGCCTTTCTAACCAATCCATTCTGATAATTACATCATAAGACACTAACAGTAGAATGTTCAGATTTGTCTTTATGTTTTGACCACCTAAACTGAATTCATAATCAGAAATAGGGTCAACAACTTTTCTTTTCGTTCATGTTGCTAGTTGTACTAGCCAAGATTTTGTGTGTCCTGTTTTCTTAAGTTTATTTGACTCCACTATACTAGGAGTGATATAACTTAATGTAGTTCCAAGATCAATTAAAATAGAAATACGAGTGTTATTGATTTTACCTTCAATTTCCACCACAGAGGACTGGTGGTCAGCTTGCCAGCCATCCATAGCTGCATTGATATAATGTAAGCTTCTGCCTAAATCCCCTACTGTAGAGGCTTCATGTAAGTTGTGCATAGTAGTTCTGGTTGTTGAAATCAAACGTGGACAGTTCCTCCTTAGATGAGGCTCTCCACATTCCCAACATTTTAACGGTTCATAGGGGTTGTCCCCAAACTTATTTTTCCCCAAATTTACTGGTTTACCACCTCCTTGGGTGTTCTGATGGTTGGAATAAAAATATTTCCTTGGAAAACTTTTTGCTGCATTCCGAAAAGGAGTTGGTTGATATCCCTTCTTCCACTAGTTCATTCGGTCTTGTTTCTTGTCTTTCCAAGCCTTGGGAAATTGTTACCGTTGTTGTTAATGGTCATATCCCATTAGGGATTTCCTAAATACTTCTCTCAAGTACTTGGGATTATCAAATTCTATTCTTTCCTTGTAGGATTGTGGTAAACAACTTAGGAACCGCTAGATTTTCACTTTATCCTCCTGGATATAAGGTACGAACCTTAGTAATTCCAGGAATTTGTTAATCAGATCTTCCATAGCCATTTGGCCAAGTCATAGCTCATAAAATTCTTTGGTTTTTATTTCATAGTAACTTTCAGATAGGTACTATTTCTTAAAGTATTTCTTAAAGTCCAACCATTCCATCTATTTTTCCTTTAGACCCTTGGCCAACTTAAGGTCTTGCCACCAAATGTTGGCCTTTCCTTTCAGATTATAGATGGTCATTCTGACCTTCATATTGTTGGAATAGTTGTATATCTGGAAATACTTCTTGATGTCTAATAACCATGCTTCGGCTTCCTCCCCTGTTCTGGATTCCCCATCAAAGGTGATTTGATTTTCTTCAACTCTCCCTCAAGGTGGTCCACATGTTTCCTTTTTATGTATGTTTTTGTTTTGTCTTCAACTAAAGGTGTACCTTCAGATGATCTGTCCCCTTTCTCTGCTTCAGGACCAGAATTCTTGGAGGCCCTTTTATTGTCCTCTTCTTATTGGTTATCATCCTTTGGGGTTTTCTTTGTCACTATACTTCGCAGCAAGACTTCATTTATTTCTTGTTGTTCCTGTTGTGTTTTTTTCAGTTTCTCATTGTCTTCTTTGAACACCTGCAACTCAACAATGAGATTTCTCATCGTTTCCAGAATTCGGTAGGTGAGATCCCATCATTGTTCTATCTCTGATCTTTAGGAGGTCTTTGTCCAGGATTCTCCTCAAGTCTAATTTCTACTTCATCCTGGGCTGCCATGATTAACACATAACAGAAAATGAGTTTTGTGTTTGTAACGGTAGGGATTTGTTAGTTTTACATAGACAGAAATATGTGTTAAGTAATTATTTTTGGCCATGTTCAAGGTCCAAGTGTTGTAACCTTTGCTCTGATACCATATGTAATGAACCTCAAATTTTCCATAATTTTTTTTTTCTATAGGATATTAATCTTCAATTTCATTTAATAGATTCGTAGTTAAGAGGAGGTAATGTTCATTCCTTTTATAAATCTATGTGAGGTGTCTTATGTTTTGACTACCACACGACGACATTTCTACACCATTCTAACTTACTTTGAACATAAAACTTATATGGATAATCCTCCATAATTCTATCAATTCCCTCCAGTCTCAAACTATATATATATATATATATATAATATTTTAGACTTAGGACTTATAGTCCAAATCTCTCCTTTAAACATGAGTTTTTATGCTTGCGCGCAAGACTATCTCATTTGACCTTGAAATAAAATTCATATACCACATATAAAGTAATGGGGTCGGGATTATACCCCTTAACAAAATATAAGATACTTGGCATCATTTGGTATGGTCCAAATCATTAAACAGATTATCTTATGAATTAATCATGGTTAGTGATCTTCCAGTCACCATTTACATAAATGTTTGGGTAACGAATCCCACACTAATCCTTGTTTAACTCTGTCTTAACTAAGTGATGTCTCAACGAAGTCTCAATTGAACGGTATGCTAACTACAATGAAATAGTCGGAGTGAACGTGTTCCAAACAGTCGTGTCACGAAGGGACTTTTATTAACTTTGCAATTTTTTGATGTGGGAAGAATGGTTTACTTGTCAGAAAAGAGTTAAATCTTTGCACCTGCTATTAATGGAGGTCATGTGTGTGCGAGTTTTGATGGTTTTCATCTGACCCTTCCTCCAATATAGTCACGCCAACTCTACCCCAGCACATGGCTAGACCACCCTTCGTACCCTCAGCATTTAATCTTTTTAGCAAGAGCTCCTCTTAGGGTTCAGTGAGTTTTCTATTGTCATTGTGAAGTCCTCCAAAATGGCTTTGCATATTATTTTCTCAACAGGGAAGGCTATGGACTTGGAGGACATTACCCAATGGAACAGACATTGCTATTCGTCCTCCCTGGTAAGTTTACGATACCACTGTATTCTAGTAATTAAACGAAACTCAGGTTTTCATTATAGTGGAAGAACCCTCATATTGGAAATCTTATTATGACTTTAAATTAAGTCTCCCCATTATCGTTATCCCTTGTAACTTTCTGGATGGTTCCTACTCATGGGTAATTAGATTGTTATGTTGTTTCATCCTCAATCTTTTTGAAAGGGGTTCGACATCCTGCCTCCTTGTTTCCTTTTTTCAAAGGATTCGCACCTCCAAGGTCTCTTCGCAAGTACTTTACCCTTAGGGTTTCATCATTCCCTTATATACTTTACAGTTCCTTCGTTGATATGTATCGAGGCCTAGTGTTGAAACTTTTGTGAGGCTATGCGAGTTTTTTAGTCTAAAGTTGAATGTCCACATTGTGTATTGTATATTATATTGCATTTCTTTCTTTCTTTTTTTAAAGGATGAATCCACCCTTCTGTATTTTTCATCAGACCCCTAGTTGGTCCTTACAAATATAATTCTTCCTTAATGGATCTTGCATTCCTTTCCGACACAAATAAAAAAATGTGACTTATGTGTTTTCGAACAATTCGTTAGAAATACCCTACAGCATGTAATACTTGAGTTTGTGAAACTTATTGAATTAAGTATGTCTCCTACTGTTATTATCATTTCCTATGGGATCAGTAAGAAGGTTAATCTCTGTATTTTGCGTGGATTTATAAATACCCTCTTCAATATAAACAATCAGTTCAGGGTAGGTTTTAATCTCAACATTTAACGTATAGCATTTGTTTTTTGTGTAATGTTTGCACAATGATTTGGCCTATTCGCACGACACATCTTATACAATTCATATTTTAAATGTTAGCATTGTTTGTTTTATTTCATTTCATAAAGAAATTTATTTATACGCTTTTGGTATCAACACTAATGATGGGACCCTTTTGTTGCGAGGGTACTGATAAGGAAATCCTTGGACCATCCTCCCCTCAGCTTGGGACATCTATCCAACCAAAAAGTGACAAGGGAAGGATGCCAAATCTCCAATCATGAGTTAAGTATCACTCTGAATTAAAATATTTCTGTCATTTATCATTCTGTTGAAATTTTCATCCATCTTACTTTTGTTATGTAATAATAATGTAAATTTGTAATACCTTGTAGGGACTTCGACCGTGCAAAAATCCGGATGCAAGCTCCTATCAAATGCGCAAAAGGTATTCAGGTTTTCAATACGTCGTTCTTAAAGGAGTGCCCTAGGTTTCTATGAACTGATACGATTCTAAACCAGAAGGTTAACTTCGTGGTGAAAGAGTCCCTTCAAAAATATAGCCCATTCTTTTAGCTTTGTGTTTTTAAATTCAATCGGAAGGCATAAGGATCATAACCTTATTATGGTGTAACTAGTTGAATCACATAGTTTAGAATGTGTTTGTAATTTAAGAGTTTTATATTTGATTTTAGGGTGGAAATATGAACAGTCAATTCTTGCAGAGAAATAGATCTATTATATGAATGATTCTGGAATGGATATCAACATGCCTCTATGAATAGTTATTCTGTATTGATTCTTTTCTTTGGATCTTATGGAGAAATTTGATGCTTTCTTGTTTAGTCCTATAGCTTTACTCTTTTCACATTATCTCAGATTCTCGTTTATTATCTGTTGCTCTATTCATTTAACTTAAATAATAATTTTCTTTCCAGGTCTCTCATTTCGATTTTGCATACTATTTACTTTCTGTCATTATATATTCCAGAAATTCCACTAAGACTTAGTTAGACTATTGTCTTCTATTGGGTTTTAATATATGTTGTATCTACAGTCTGAACTTACAATCATGCGTTGTATGGAATTAGACTTATGTATTTCCGAAGATTTATATTCCTTTAAGTTGAATCTCAACGAAAATAGAAATCTAGAATATCAAAGTCTGTGCAGGCATATATATATATATATATATATATATATATAACGCTATATGACTATTCAATGCTATCCTTACCTTACATCAATATTATGTGAGGGTTATGACCCTGTATAATTCTTTACAGTAAGATACGAGTGTATAATTACTTTATGTTCTTGTACTTATATAACCATAGGATTTATAGTATCCGAAAATAGATTCGGACTGATTTTGTTTTAAACTCGAAACATTATAGCGTGCTCGTAAAATTCAGATTCTACTCAAAGTTCGAATGTACAGGCAGTTTTTAATCGAAGTATAAAATTAAACTAACAGGGGGTTTATCCTACGTTTGTTCCCAACCATACGTAGTTTAGATCTCATCCATAATTCACATAGTAATATACTAGCTCTACTCTTTCAGTCATTTAAATCAAAACGATTCTTAATTAAAAGGAAATTCAATAGAAATAATTCACCCAGCAATATATAGATGTATTCTGACAGCCTTTTAGAACAAGAGATATATAATCAGAAAAGAGTAGATGAACATATCTGAACCAGTTCGCTGAAAGACAAAGGGAACAACCACGTTCCTCCCAACCTCAGAATGGAACAACCAATGTCACTTGTTCCATTCACCCCCTATCCTAACCATGAATCCATGTGGGCAAACTTAGAACTCCTCTTAGCAATAGTCCTTCTGCTTCGGTAACTTCTCCTTGCCTCACACTCAAAAAATCAGTGTTCATAACAAGAGATAATATCCTCCTTTTAGCATACTAGGTAGCGTCCTCCCTCCTCTCATATGCTATATATATCAAAAGCCATCTTTGCCTAGGTCTTTTTCTTCCTTGGGAATTTTCTAATCTTTCCAAATCTCTGATTTTCAGGGGCTTCCAATGGCCAAATTCTTGATTTTTCACTTGTAAGAATTAGCCCTGAGTTAGTTCCAACATGTTCCCCACTCATGGAGTCATGGTCAGTTGATTTTAACATAGTTGTTTCATTTGTCCATCGGCAATAATTATAAAATATTTTGTTTCATACAAGTTTCATAGTCAAATGGTTAGTTGGGTCAAATCAGATCTCTTCCCAAGAGTCATAATAATCAATTACAATTAACTAAATTCAAAATTCGGAATTTTCATAAATGGCAAAAATTTTCCAATTTCAAATTTACCAAAAACGGAAATAATTTCCTAAGAAATTTCATACTTAAAAATAATTTATTTTGGGGGATGTTACAGATGTGACATCCAATCAATTTCCAAAATGTGGAAACATATTATTGGGTGACTCATCATGGTGACTAGGTGTGAGATGGATGATGAAAGGATTCAAAAATTATTATTTTCTTCAACAATTTTTTGAGGTTAAACCCCTTATGCTCCATAATCTTCATCTCGTGTTTCTTCTTAACTATATGAAACACTTAGTATTATATATCATGAATAATATAATATCCTAATGCATGTGGGATAGACTTTTAAACAAAAAAATTGAATTTTATGAAGGGAAGCATGAAAATCAATCCAAGGGTTGAGATTTGCCCATCAATTTTGATCGATGGTGGCTGAGTGTTAATCTTCTGGAGGCCATAACTTAAGCTTTGGGTGTCGGAATCACATAAAATTTATATCATTGGAAAGGTATTTAGACATAGAAGATGATGGTACATGTTTCAATGGATGAAGGTTGCTACATTTTCCCAGAAATTAAAATATCAGTCAATGTGACAACTCAACTTCATGAGCTCATATCTTGAGATCCAGGCTACGGATTTGTGCCAAATTTATATTGTTGGAAATTTAAGACGATGAATATAACATCAAAAGTGTTTTCCATTAATAAAAAATTAATTATAACTCCCATAAAATTAAAATAGAGTCCTCCTATTTTAAATGGACAATTAATTAAATTGTGAAAATAAAAGTTTATTTTAAAAACTTTTATTCAAAAAGGAAAGGGACTCATTTTCAATATACATACATTAATGATGTGAGTGAATTAATGAATAATTCATGAGGCATTAATTAAAGTTAATGTGTCAAGAAGAAACTTGTATAGAATTTCTAGAAGCCAAAAACTCTAAATACTCAAGTAGTTAGAAAATCTCATCTTAAAAAGTGAAGAGCGACTTCATCAAAGGTTCCAATAATCAGTATTGTCATGGGGGCAGGGCAGAATATCAGAGGAAGAAGAAGGTACAACCATGGATACAAAATCAAGATTCTTATCGAAAGAAATAAATCTCCATCTTCTCCATTCTTTCTATTTGTCTACACCACTTCTCATAGCTTCATTCTTGAATCTCATATTTGGGCACAAGGATGAGTTTTTGAGTATTTTTCTTGTATTATTCTACAGAATTTTCTTTTATGATCATGGAGTATTTGCAACCACATATATGGCTGCCAAATTTTTGGTAGTGAAGAACAATTTCTCATTAATAAACTCCACAAAGAATTGCTTCGAGATTGATCTTGATTATATCTTGTAACTTTGAGTTATAAGTATGAGATATTTGAGGTTGACCTATCAATCTCTCTTTTATTACTAATTGTAGTACTCTATTAAAATTATTTGAGATGACCAAATCATTCTCTCCTATTTTTCATGAATAAGATATGGATGTGTTTATATACTATTAAGAAGATTGTGTGTGATGTTGATCACAATTTAATTATGATGTTGAATCCCTTCTTCAATCTTTTCTTATTGTAAAATACTTTTTGTTGCACATAAAGATCATATTGGGTTCTTGAAGAACCGTTTTCATATAAATCCAAGCAATAAATATTTGGGGTTTGTTTCCTAGCACTCTCCCTAATCCAAGATATTCAAAGATATATATTTTAGACAAAGAGGAGAACCACTTCTCTAAAGGCGAAGGGGGACTAATATCCTCATGAGGTTGTCATTTCGGTCATGATGAATTCAAGCGTCAAGAACCCCTCAATCAACCCCTTAGCATCAAAGATTGTTTTTACAAGGTTGGTAGAAACTTGATTCTTAGTAGGTTGCCTGAAGAGGCATTCATTTTCTATGAAGGAAACCATGGAGGGAGTAGTCTGATTCTCCTATTTGTTGGAGATTATATTAACTCTGTCTATATCACCATGCCAAATACCCACATCAACTTTGTCTTGATCACCATGCCAAATAACCACATGTAATTGGGTTTGAGATCGATACCGATAGACTTACCACCACCATCATTATGAGAAGAAGCCATGGATGGAAATAATGAATTAAGGGAAAAGAGGGACCTGGACATCCAAAAAGACAAAACAAAGTGAGGAATTGCTATTTCATGAGAGAGACAAGATGTTCGAATGTAAGTTTTCTATCTCGAAGGAATTTTGAGTCCCTTCTCTTTGTTTTATTAGTCTCTTTTCCATTTGAGGGAGAGTTCCTAGATAAATCAAAAGAGGAGTGGGAGAGCTGCGAGGAGGATCCAACATTCCAGTACCGTACATGATGTTGCTCTATCATTTAAGAACAGTATCCTCGTTAAATTGAAAGAGGAGTAAGGATACAAAGTGAATATTTTTCCCACAGTAAGGACTTGACCAACAATGGGGTTATCAGTAGGATTATGGAATCTTTTCCACAACTCTTGTTCTTCAAAACTAAATTTCCATCACCAATCATTGCAACAGACACCACACCTTTAGATGCAGTATCACTATTTCATATTGGGCGGCCCATCCCATTGATTAACACGAAGTCTCCATCGCTCTAAATCGAAACTGGGCTCCTTCGTCGACTTTGGCAGTTTTTCTTAAGAAAAAATTAATACAATATTCATTGACAAACATGTCTATGGGGTTTCGAACCAATGAAACAAAGTGACACCTATGCTTGAGTTTATGTATGGATTACTACTGGCACATGAAACCTGGAAAACCACCAAGAGTGACACTTGCACTTGAGGTTACATGTGGAGTGTGTTGGAAGCTGTGGAGAATGATAGAAGATTTGGTCTACATGTCATGTTCGATGGAGTCTCTATGTTTTTTGTTCAACGAACATAAAAGAGATAAAAGGACAATGGCATGTGCATATCGAGTGAGCTAAAATAGTCAAAGTCTAGATCTCCATAACAAATTCCATATTAGCACATGTAATTTATAAATATATGAAAAACAATTTACCCCATTCATTGTGGACTCATCTATAGTAATGTAAAAATAAATAATTAAAATGTGTGTGTGTGTTGCACTCCTTGGGAGGGGTCTTTACACTTAGATTAAGATGTGTGGATTAATTAAAATTTATTTTTATTTTTAAATATATATTTTAAATTTTATTAAACTAAAAAGGTGATATAGGTTTTTTCAAGTTTTTTTAATTGATATATATATATATATATATATATATATATATATATATATATATATATATATATATATATATATATATTATACAATGTCACAATAATATAAATTAAAAAAGGAAAATGGATTCTTAGGCTACTTGGTATGTGAAGAATAGTGCCAACTTTGTTGGCAGAGAAAATGGATTCCTTTGCCAGGATTGTTCCAGCTGTGGGATGAATTTGATGTGTCAAAGCCCACAAAATGTATGAGCAGAATGTCCCAGTTGGTCCTAACTGGGTAATCAATTTTTTTTATGGCAAGTTGTCTCATTGACAAGTTGTCTAACTAGGTAATAAATTTTTCATTATGGAAAGTTATTTTGTATGTTTATTTTTGTAGCCATAAGTTGATCTACAGATTCTCCTACTCTTTTATATTTCATGCCTAATATTCAGGAGTATAAAAAACCATTGAAAAGGAGTACGAAAAAATATAGAAATGCCTGACCACGAGCAGTGTTGAGTGGTACAAAATGAAACGAAAGAAAAAATGTTGAGAAAAATTGTAGGTTTCGATAGAGAAACATTTCAACATCCAAATTCTACAATTTATTACAAATAATCAAACGTAAATGCATAAACTCATCTAAACATATAAGGCTATATGTGCATCCCAACTGCTTGATATTCATCCAATAAAGGTTGTATGTGCATCCAAGTTGCTTGATATTCGTCTAATAGAGTTGTTGAACCAAACTCAACTCCCAGTAAGCTCTTACAATCACTGGCTTTCCCATTCCTGCTAAAACAAGCATACAAAAAATGCATATTTTAGGTCATTTGAACCATACTTTAGGCATTACCCTGTCACCCATAATCAAATCAAGAAAAATGTATTGTTGAAAGCTGAAGATGGAACTTAATGTTAGAATCACAGTTTTAAAGAGAAAAATAAAATTATACAACACCACCTTAAAACTTGAACCATAATTCTTGAATATAGGAAGCATACTTTTGAAAAATAACAATCCCAAACATGCCTCAACTCACATGGGGGTTTCTCATTTCAGCCACGGACATGGTAAGTGCATATCCACATGTTTTGGCATCTTATGTAACCTCTTTCCCATGCAAAATTACAGGTTTATTTCAGGTGTGTAGTCGGCTAAAAATATTTTTCAACCCTCTGGAATCAAAGGAACTTATAACTTCAACACTGGAAGACACTAGTTGAGTTGATTGTTACCTGAATGCTTTCGACCATATCCCTCCTTTGAATGATGGTTCTTCTATATTTTGGATCCCAACAAAGAAATTTGCAGTGATCATTGCAACTAATTATTCCACATGGGAGAGCCATGCTACTATTTACTTATGCATTGATGTTGAAGAAATCCCAAGCATTGATGGTACAAAACATGGTGGGTGTACTCACAAAATTGAGGGAATGGCATCCTCAAATACATATGAAGAGTTGCAGCCCATGTTTTTCTTCACTGAACCTCCTCCAAATTCTTTGATTTATACGAATCCTCGTCCAATGTCACCTCAAAATGAATCCCAAGGTGAATTTTTGGCTAGCTTCCAAATTTAGTGAACACAAAATCTAGCTAAAACTAATGGTTGACTAATGGAGGAAAACGAGAGGCCTCGAGTTGCCCCAAAACACCATGAATGTCCTTTGGATTACAAGTTTGCCAAATTTATAATGAATGTTGTGTGTTTTGAATGGCTTCCATATTTAGTGAACACAAAATCTAGCCTAAATGAATGGGTGATCGATGGAGGAAAATGGGAGGCCCTAGGTTGTCCCAAAACACCACAAATGTCCAGTGGATTACACATTTGTCAAATTTATAATGAATGTTGTGTGTTTTTTGTTGGCTTCCAAATTTAGTGAACCAAAAATATAGCCAAAATGAATGCCTCATCAATGGAGGAAAACGAGAGGCCCCGGGTTGACCCAAAACGCCACGAATGTCCAATGGATTACACATTTGCCAGTAAGCGTCCTTGAAATTTGAATCATCTCTGTACATTTCCTTAAGGCTATCAAAACCTAAGGTCTTCACTCGAAACTCCTGTAGAATCAAACATTTCCTTCTCAACGCATCAACA
>JZKD02S2385249.1:1021620-1051118 GCA_000966675.3 Picea glauca
AAAAACAAACGAAACACTGAAAACCGCCATCGCAGAAACGCCTGTCAAATCTCTGTCCAGTAATTACCATTGATTCCGATCTTGATCTTTCCAGTAGAACCTGGACATAGCGAAACCGCCACAAACAGGTGAAAGAATAAACAATTAATGATCAAAAGAAATGAAAAAAGGAGCAGCAAATAAAACATAACATCAAAGAGCCGATCGAGGCACTCACCCATTGTCAGATACAAATCTTGCGAGCTAAATTATTTTTCGAGAAACAAAAGAGAGGGGATGTATAGACGTAATATGACTAGACGAGAGGAACAGTGAGGTGCTTATATAGAAATATTTTAGTCTTCCCTGAGTGGAAAATAGGTGGGTTTCGAGATATTGAACCCTTCTTACGGCATTGCCAAGGTCGGTCAATTATCCTTGGAATCGCAATGGTAGACTTTACACATTGCTTGCTAGCCGTCTGCGCTGGCGTTTCCTTAGCAGAGCATGGCATTTTATCGATGACGTGTATTTTTGTTCTTGATTTTCTTTGATCTTCTCCCCTGGATCCTAAATGTCTTTGCCGCACGTTCATTATTTCCACAATGAAGATCAAATCCCTCACCATATATGTGCCTACCTCTTATTTCCATGTCCTGTCCTACTACCTCCACGCTATCAAATAGAAATTGGAAGATCAGCCATTGAACAAGATTAACACACAAATGATAATTTGTATTACCCCATGAAACACAACACAATTGAACAAGATTAACACACAAATGATAATTTGTATTACCCCATGAAACACAACACAGTACACATATATATAGTTGGATTCAGATCCTGATTCCACTCATGGAGGGAGAGGTTGAGAGAATATCTCAACAACCTCCTATAAATCTTCAACTAACCCAATCTTAGTATAATGCATTAATGAAGCATTATTCTCTAACACCCTCATTTAATGCTTACAATAAAAAAATCTTACAATAATGAAATCACAATTACATGACATACAATACTTTAACTTTGTATGTCTGTCTGGTCTTCCTCAGCACTGAAACTCACTCTACAATCACACAGCTTCTGCTCTTTCTTCTTCCTCTTCTTCAAGCTTTCCATCGACACATTTAAAGTCAAAACGCCTAGGACCATCTTTCTTGCACTTGTATACTGGACAATTTGACAACTTGGCTCATCGGGGCTTCCGTGATAAAAGTTGACAATTATTGATGCATTCTATGAACTTGCCTTCATCTGTTGGATTTTTGCTTTCGGCTATCCTTCAGTATCTAGAAGAAAAGTTTGGATACTGAATGTCCTCAACATTCCTTTACACAAGGCGACTTCCAATAAAAACAATGTACTTGATACTGGGGCTACCAGCTTGCATCAAAATACAAGTTCTTATTTTTACATAAACACTTACACACAAAACTTTAAACTCACAAGGTAAAGGTAACCTGTAATTGTCGATCTTGGAGCACCGAAGTACAACAAGAACCTACAACATATAACAGGTTCTCACAATCAAATTAGCAATACTTTCTCTCGGCACCAAAGAACGTTGAGAACTGCTATTTTAAATTGTGTAAATCTATTCAATAATTGGTTCTTCTTTACACAATAAATTTCACATAATATATATATATATATAACAAATGCACAGGTAGCTTCAATTTCTCCCCATGACAATCAAAAACAATCTCAGTTCTTCCGTTGTACCATCCTCAGTGGGGTTTGAATCTCTTCAGTGGTTGCACAAGATCTCTTCCACTACGGCCTACGAACCACCTTTGCATCACTACAGTCTGCAACTGTAACTGCTTGACATATCTCGTGCAATCTCGAAGAAACTCAACACATTGATACTTTAAATATGCAAAAATAACTTGACCTGAGAATCTAGTCAATTCTTGATCATACTACAACAATTTGACCAAGGTGGAATGACCTTGACTAATACTACCACAGACCGTGAATCGAAAAACATTCGATGAAGGCTTCCTCTTCGGCCGCGGATCTGAAACAAACATGGAGTGCACTTAACTCTTATGGCAGCAACAATCAAACTCCCTTTCGTGGAAAGCACACAACAATTATGGATCGCCCAATCTCCTTCACGCTAGCAGGTTTACACATGTGGATTCTTAGTTGTAGCTTCTATAGTAGCAAATCAACTGGATCTCCTCCTTTCAATAGCAGATCGCAGATTGTCTTCAATAGCAAATTGTGACTACAACAGCTTCTCTCTATAACAGTTGTCAGCAACAATTTTCAGAGAATCGGCCAAACAACAAACGATGGTGTCTGCAACGACAAATGTTATCCGACAGACAAAGACACAATGACTCTCTTCTTGACGGCTGCGAACAAACCCGCGCTGGGTCTCTTGCAATTACACACAGAAATCTCAAAACACTACAATCCTCTCCAAGCGAGCTCTACTGCACAATTACACAACTTGACCTCTGATGACTGACAATGAGTAAAGAACACGATATCAAATTCTCCATCAGATATCAGTCTCCTCACAAGATGGCACCTAAGTATAAGTCGTAGCTTAACACTCAATGATCCATTCCTCCACACGATTTCACAACAGTGATCTCACACACAGGCGGCTCCACTCTCTTGGACAACGTCTACTACTCAACCAACACACATCAACTTCAACACAACTCTTACAGCAACGTTAGCAAACAATTAACACACATAAATAAAAAATTCAACACTCCTAATCTACGTATGTACAGGATAATAGCCTCTCAATCTATTTCATATTCCTGGGCACTCCGTGAGGAGCTAAGCCCAGCCACTTACTCCCACAGCTCACAGACTCTCATTCCCCACATGCCTGTTCCACCCCAGGAGTGTACACACCATTATCTTGGGTTTAAGCTCTTAAGCTTAGCGCTTTTCATCAATCTCTTAGCCTCCTCTCTTGCCCAACCTAGTGGAGCTTAGTCCCCCATAACTCTTTCTTCGTGGTCGATCTACACGCAACGATGTACTTTATTAATAATTTGCATAATTACATATACAAAATCAGGCCCCCTGGCCTTAGCATCTAGGCTCTCCGGCGTAATAAACACATAAGCCTACCAACGTAGAATCACTTGGCTCACCAGCCTATAAACATCGTTACATTCATAATTACAATCGAGGCTCGGCCTTGAGGTATTACAGGGGATTTTATACTTCGTTTCTGTTTGAATCTGAGTTTGTAAACTCATAATGTTCAGGTTTGTTACAGAGTAACTTATTTTGCTATAGCATGCATACTCTATTTTTTGTTTGAAAACTTTAGTTAAATTCTTATGTTGTGCAGTGTTTTGTTGTAGAATCTTATTAAGTTTTTAGTACAAAAGTACTGGGTGAATTTATTGTTGCATGAAATCTTTCATTGAAGTTATTTTACTGCTGGAATCTGAGTTTTGAGTATGTTGTTATAATTCCCTTGTTTATGTTATAACTTTGTTTTGTTGTAAAGCCATTTTACACTCTGCTGAAACACATATTGAAAAGGTTTTTGTAGAACAGTGTATTGATCTTAGTATATGATTCAGGACTGATTCACTTAAGTTCTTTTGCAGTAATAGTCTTTTATTATTTGCTTAAACATGTACTAAAACTCGTAGCTGAAACACTTGGCTATAGCTTATAGATGCTATGTTGAAACACGTTGCTTAAACACATGGATGTAGCCTACAGGTGATGTTACACAGTGCTTAAACTCATGTAGTGGATGTTCATTGTTTTCTAAAGCACTCCCCTGCATCCTTCAATTGTGGTATCAGAGATAGTAATATTTCTAGTTCCTTGTTGTAACTTAATATAGTGATTTGGAATTTGATTTGAAATAACTACAAACAATAATTTGGCTCAGCCACAGATTCTTGTTTTGACTTAAAGAAATTATGATTCTTGGTTTATCAGAATGAGAACAATTCTACATTCTCAAAATCTTTGGGAGTTTGTTACTGTTGGTTATCCAGAGCTTGTTGACCAAGCAACATAAATGGCTCTGACAAACGCTGAGTGGATTTTGTTGAAGGAGAACAAAAAGAAAGACAACAAAGCCCTCGGTCTTACTCAACAAGGTCTAATTGAAACCATATTTCCGAAGGTTTCAAGTGCAGTGTCTTCAAAGCAAGCTTGGGACATTCTTAAAACTAGCTATCAAGGTGTATCCAAGGTGAAGACTGTCAAGGTTCAGAATTTGAGAAGAGACTTTGAAAATTTGAAGATGAAGGACAACGAGTCAGTTGATAGTTTCATGACTCAAGTAATGAATGTTGTGAATCAGCTAAGACAATATGGTGAATACCTCTCAGACAAGAGAGTAGTTGAGAAAGTTCTCAGATCTTCACCAAATACGTTTGAATTTGTAGTTGTACCCATATAAGAATTTAAAGATATTAGTCTTATGCATATTGATGAATTAACTGGTTCTCTGATTGCTCATGAATCTAGGATGTCTAGATATGATAATTCATTAGAAAATTCCTTCAAATCCTAGATGCATGTTACTAGAGGCAGAGGCAAAGGAAGGTCTAGTAGCAGAGGAAGAGGGGGTCGATTTGATGGTCAAAAAGACAACAAAAATGATTCAGAATCTGAGGAGAAAACTAAACAAAATCCTCCTAGTTTAAGGGGGGTAACAAAAGATCCTAGGATCAAGGAAATTAGAGGTATGATAAATCTAAGGTACAATGCTATTGTAATAAATTTGGACATTATGCTAACAAGTGTTGGAAGAAGCAAGTGGATGTTGGAAAGCAGTCAACACACATGACAGAGGAGTCGGAGGATGATCAGAAACCTGTGTTTCTGACTTGTAACGTCACCCAGGAAAGTTCAAATGATGTTTGGTTTTTGGATAGCGGATGTAGCAATCACATGACTGGAAATAAAAGCTTGTTTTCCAGTTTAGATACCAATATTCAGTCTAAAGTAAAGTTGGGTAATCATTGTAAGTTAAGAGTTAATAGTAAAGGTGTGATTGTTGTTTATACTAAGAATGATGAAAGAAGAAAAATAGATGATGTTTATTATGCACCTGGTATGAAATGAAATATGTTAAGTGTTGGACAACTAATACAGAAAAAGTACAGAGTGTTCTTTAATAACAAGGTGTGTACAATTTATGATAAGTATCCAAGTAAGCAGTTGATTGCCAGAGTACAGATGACAAAGAATAGAATGTTTCCACTTATTATGAGAAATTATCTGACTGACTCTTTGAATGCGTATACAGCTAAAGGTTTGAATGAGTCATGGTTATGGCATTTTCAATATGGTTGTTTACATTTTGGAGGTCTAGATTTGTTGTAGAAGAAGCAATGGTGAAGGGCTTGCCCAATATTCAACAACTAGGCAACTCGTGTGAGAGTTGCATACTTGCAAAGCATCACAGGGATAAATTTATTTCTAGAGTGTTGTATAGGGCTAAGGATCCATTGGAACTTGTTCATACAAACTTATGTGGATCGATGAAAACATATTCATTGACTTTTAATGTCTATTTTATTACTTTTATTGATGATTTCAGTCCAAAAACTTGGGTTTATTTATTGAAGCAGAAGTCTGAAGCTTTTGATATATTTAAGAGGTTTAAAGTTATGGTTGAAAAGGAGAGTGAAAAATATATTAAATCCTTGAGATCAAACAAAGGAGGTGAGTATATGCTAATTGATTTCATAGATTTTTGTTAGTATCATGGAATCAAGAGACAATTTATTACTCATTATAATCCACAGCAGAATGGAGTAGATGAAAGGAAGAATCAAACCATTATGAATATGGCTCGAAGTATTTTGAAGGAGAAGCATCTTCCAAATGAATATTGGGGTGATGCAGTCATTTGTTCAGTATATATTTTGAACAGAAGTCCAACTAAGAGTATAAAGAACCAAGTTCCCTAGGAAGCTTGGAGTGGTAAGAATAAAAGCGTATCTCATTTTAGGTTTTTTGGGTGTGTTGCTTATGCACATGTACTTGAACACATGAGGAGAAAGTTGGATGACAGAAGTGAGAAATGTGTCTTTGTTGTATATAGTGAGGATTCTAAGGTATATAGACTTTATCATCCCATCACCAAGAAATATGTTATCAATAAATAAGAAGAGGCTTGGGATGGTAGCATTGATAAAATTGTTTCAGGGGGAGCTGAAATATCTCATGAACATGATGATGGAGATGAGCAGGTTGTACAGGGTGGAAAATTGACTCCACAGTCACATACACATGCAACAAGAACTCCTGTAAGAAATTCACCAGGGGTCATCCCATCACAATAAGAACACCCATAACATATGAGCGTGGTGAGCCATCAAGTCATCGTGGACAACAAACATGATCATAGGTAAGTGATGAATCAAATCCTACTTTATCTTCATTAAGAAACATAATTAGAGGTCAAAAGGATAGAAGTTTAAGAGAACTGTATGAGAAAAATGATGAAGTAGATCTATCAAGTTTCAAATTTTGCTTTAATTGCATATGATCCTATAAATTTTGATGATGTTGTTAAGAAAGAAGTATGGGTAGAACCCATGCATAAAGAAATTGATTCCATAGAAAGGAATAATACTTAGGAACTTGTAGATTTTCCTGGAGATAAAAATTGTATAGGTGTTAAATGTATTTACAAGACTAAGTTAAATGTTGAAGGTGAAGTTGAGAAGCACAAGGAAAGGCTTGTATCTCAGGGGTCCAGTCAACAAATTGGTATTGATTATAATGAAAATTTTTCACCTGTAGCCAGGCTTGATACAATATGAATGGTATTAGCCATTGTTGCACAAAATAAATGGTGTATGTACCAAATGGATCTAAAATCTACATTTTAAAATGGTTTTCTGGAAGAAGAGGTTTATGTGAAATAAACTCGAGGATACAAGATTGATGGAAAAGAAAGTAAGGTCTACAGGTTAAAGAAAGCATTTTTATGGATTGAAACAAACACCCATAGTATGATACAACATAATTGATGAATACTTGAATAGTGAAGGATTCAACAAGAGTCCAGTTGAGCCAATTCTATATATAAAGGTAAATCAGGAAGGTAAACTCTTGATTGTATGCTTATATGTTGATGATTTGATTTTCACCGAAAATATTTCAGTAGATGAGTTTAAGAAAGCCATGAAAACTGAGTTTGAAATGACTGATTTATGAATGATGAAGTATTTTCTAGGCATTGAAGTAAATCAATCTGAAGATGGTATGTTTATTTGTCAAACCAAGTATGCAAAGGACATATTGAAATGGTTCAGGATGGTGAATTGTAAACTAGTTGTAACACCAATTGCAACTGGAACAAAACCTAGTAAGAAGGATGAGGGGTCATGTGTTGATCTGACTCTGTATAAAAGAATGGTTGGAAGCCTTATGTATTTGACAGCAACAAAGCCTAATATTATGTTTGTTGTAAGTTTTATTTCTAGATCTATAGAGACTCCGAAGAGTACCCATTGGAAAGCAAGAAAAATGACCTAAGATATGTTGTTGGAACACCTAATTATTGTCTCTTGTACATATCAGATTCATATTTTAAATTGAATGGATATAATGATAGTAATTTTGAAGGTAGTGTAGATGACAGGAAGAGCACATCAGGATATGTGTTTAGCTTTGGATCAGGAGTTGTAGCTTGGGCTTCAAAGAAGCATCCCATTGTGAATTTATCATCTTCTAAGGCAGAGTATGTTGCAACAACAACATATGCATGCCAGACTTTGAGAAGCATTGTGACTGAGTTGTTGCATGAACAACAAGAACCAACTCATATTTTCTATGACAATAAATCATCTATTGCATTGTCATGTAATCACGTTTTCCACAAGAAAACCAAGCATATTGATACACAATATCATTTTATTCTTGAGCTGATAAACAATGATAAAATTTTTGTAGAGTTTTGCAAATTTGAAGATCAATTTGCAGACATGTTTACAAAGCCCTTGCCCAAGGAATTATTTGAAATTCAGAGAAAGAACAATATGGTTTGTGAACTGTAATATAGATTTTTTTTTTTTTTTGGGTGAAACGATTAAGGGGGAGAGTGTCAGAAAATTAATCATTCCACCACCTAAAAGATGACTTATCTCAACCAATCAAATTTTGAAGAGATACCACCACCTAGAAATTTATTATCACCTCCTTAACCAACTTATTCATTTAATGATCATCACTGCCACATCGTTTCATTTTTGGTTGATTGAATTTCAAAGGGGAAATGAATAATTTATGTTCTGGAAAATCTAAATTCAACTTAGGTATAGCGAAGGGGAAAGTTAACTGACTAAGAATTTGTATATATATCCATGTAATTTTGATTTTAAAAAGAGATAGAGAGAAAATTGATAATGAAATTTTGAGAGTGTTAACAGGAGATTTTATACTCCATTTCTATTTGAATCTGAGTTTGTAAACTCATGTTAATGTTCAGATTTGTTACAGAGTAATTTATTTTTCTGTAGCATGCCTACTCTTTTTTCTGTTTGAAAACTTGAGTGAAATCCTTATGTTGTGCAGTGTTTTGTTGTAGAATCTTATTAAGTTTTTAGTATAGAAGTACTAGGTGAATTTACTATTGTAGGGAATGTTTCATTGGAGTTATTTTATTGTTGGAATCTAAGTTTTTAGTCTATTGTTATAATTTCCCTATTTCTGTTATAACTCTATTTTGTTGTAAATCCATTTTACACTCTGCTGAAACACACGTTGAAAATATTGTTGTAGACAAGAGTATTGATCTTAGTATATGATGCAGGAGTGATTCACTTAATTTCTTTTGTTGTAATAGGATTTTATTATTTGCTGAAACACGTTGTTGAAATACCTGGTTGTAGCTTACAGATGTTGTGCAAAAACACATGTTGAAACACATGGTTGTATCTTATAAGTGTTGTTACACAGTGCTGAAACTCGTGTAGTGTATGTTCATTGTTTTTTGAAGCACTCCCCTGCATCCTTCACAAAGGTCTATAGTCCGAATCCCAACAATGTTTTCCAGCAGCAAGCTCATGACGTTCAAGGTGTAGAGCCTTGCACAGGGTGGAAGCATCCCTAGTCTTTTCAAAATAGGAGTTATCTAAAAATAACATTAGTTTAATACCACTATTACTCATAGGTTTAGAATAACTCTTGTATAATTTTAGTTTCATTAATGTGAGTCATATATATTTGAGTTATTATTTTTTGTTCTATCTTTTAAGAGGTTTAATGAGTCTTCCATATGACTCTTCATATTTCTATAAATAAAATATTTACAATAATATGTACAATATACTATAATCTAAATGATTAGGTATCTAACATAATTAATATTAGAATGTGCATAATAGGGGTGAACTAGGCACCATAGAATAATTATCAAACAATGAAATGCAAAGCAACTTTTATAAGCAACTTTTGCAAAGCCAATGCTAATGTAAACACATTGAAAGAACATCACTAGAAACAAAATACTAAAGCAAGATTTGAAAAAGGCATCATGGTAGAATTACCTATAGGATTTGCAAAGTGGGATGTTGGAAAAAGAACCCAAACAAAAATACGAAATAATGAAATTCATAATAGTGGGTTGACTAGTTTTTCAAAGCCAACACCACCGTAAACACATTGAAGAAAACCAAAAACAAAATGCAAAGAAATTTTACAAATAAGAAGGAAAACCTTTTCTCTTTCCGGATTTTGTCAAAATTTGTGTTAGAAAAAGATATCATATCTTTATAAGTGCTAGGAGATTCAAAATTGGTGGTGGATTGATTTAATGGGAAAAGTCAAATCAATAACTTTGTATTGTCTCCACTACTTAACATAATTAGAGAGGCATGGTCGTGCTTTGGTATATTATTCATTGAACACCTATACAAATAATTTAACTCTATGGCAGATGGACTCTCCAAAGATACTTTGTCATAGCATGAAGGTTTTCTTTTGTCTCAAGAATTTAATGGGAATAAAGTTTCCCAGTGAATTCTCAAAACCTCTTTTGAGTTTGTTGAACAATGAAGGTGTAAGAGCTCATTCATACCTTTTTTGGCATGGTTTTGTTAGCAGAAATTGATATTATGATAATTCGTATATAATCTAAAAGTCATGTTTTGAAGCTTGTAGAATTGGATGACTGTAATATTTTGTGAATTGCCTTGAGGAGGACTGAGAAGTCTCATTGTTTTTGTTATATCAAATTTCTCGCTCACCCATGTATATTTTTATTTCATAATTGAAATCACAAATATAAGTATTTTTTCTTGGGAAAAAAAACTAACAAAATTCACTAAGTATGATAGACAATGAATTTGGAGAAAAATTACCAAACAATTAAATGTAGAGCAACATTTGTAGGGGTAAATTCAAAATGTTGCACACATTACACAAATTTCCATGATCGAATTGCAAAGGGTTCCATCATCTCTAGAGGTGTTGTGTACTTCGTCGATGTGATGTTGGCCCGTTGTGATAAGGATAGAAGGATAGGTGCCCCTCATGGGTGTGTCTCTGGATGTCTCGGTCCTTGCTGAGTCATAAGTTTCCTGCTAGGCATTGGTTTGCGGGTGGTTGTCACTAGCCTATGGTTTATAGTGGTATCCAGTCGGATTTGAATATGAGCCTTGCCCAGGTAATCCCAATGAGTTATTGATTCCCCTAGATCTAAAAAAAAGAAGTTAAATGAAAGTTACACCCACAAACGTATTGAAACTACAACCACATTATGCCACACAACTCAAATGAAGTATTTAAACTTGGAACCTTTCATAAATACTTTATAAGTTGAAGCATATGAAAACCATTGCATTGTGTGTTTTCCATTATTTTTCTTCTTAAAAGAAAATGTCTTCACTACAAAATTTGTTTGATAATTAAAAGGATTTTTTTGTGGCATGATTCATGTTCTTAGGATCTAGGTTTAATTTATTTTGATAAAAAAAGGCCCTACCATCTCTCACAAAAATTAGAAACCTTAATTTTAAATTCCATTATTTTTAACTTTCATCACCCATTATTAAATATGTTCACTATAATTGCTATCTTCAAAAAACGGAACCATAATTTCAACAAAAAAAACTTAAAGGCGACTCTTAGACAAGCTACCTATTGTCATCTTAATGACTTTATCCCACTCTATTAATGATTGTGGAAGAAAAATATTTCTTGTGGATTGACAAATGACTCACTGATTAATATCAATCTTATTTCTTGAGAGAATCACTAATTAATTTCAAGCTTATTTCTTGAGAATCAAAGACAAATAAAACATTGAAAACTTCAATTTAACCACTTCAATTAAAATGATCCCTTAAATGTTATGAGTTGTGTTGTGTGCTTGTTATTACGCTGGAAAATATAAGAGAAAAAAAGGTAAGAAGAAAGAAATTCTTCACCATCACACGTCCAATGGGTCAATGATCAATTTCAAATGACCACTTATGTGATTCATTAATCATTTCCATATAAGTTAATCTTTAAGTGCTGGAAAATTTGTCGTTTCAAGGTCTAATAAGTGGTTGATATTTTACTTGCAAACGAATCAATGTGTTGATAATTCGCTCTAATAATGTTGTTGGTTTGTTGGTTTGTGGACACTATTAAATGCATGCTTTGACATACATATGAGTTGGTGAATGTTGATGTCTTGTTTCATGTATTTTTTGGTATCTTTGTCAATTGAGATTAGCTTGAATGGTTGGCATAAATGATTGTTATCATCCCCACCCAATTTCAATTCCCTAATGATTATTGTCAAGAAATGAGAGACACTTCCACACTAATCCTAGTAGAAGAGAAGAAACATTTAATCAAGAATGCAAATGACACAAGCAATCACATAGTACACCGATAGTTTACCCTGGAAACCCTTAATCGGGAAAACAAACATTCCTTTGAGCGCTCTTCCCTCTTGTTGTATTATTCAATTTGAATAAAATGTTACATGTCTAACCTTGGTCCACACCTAAGACAAAATCAAAATCATACCCTCTTTCCTATGCAAGAACAACCCTATAGCCAATCCAACTTACATCTACATGACCAACAACCTACAATTTACACATGCATTATCCTTTACAACCTTACAACACACCTCTTTATAAGATTTAAAAAAGGAAAAAACCTAAATATTGGTTCCCAAAAATGGTTACATATCCATGCATATCATTGGATACAAATACTGCAAATCCTGAGATTTTGTTACATTCGACTCCAAGTCGAATTACTAGTCGATTACCTGAATTTGGTCTCTAGTCGGTCGTCTCATGCCCACACTTAGAAATATTGTTGGTTGACTTGTCGTAGATATATTTAAATTTGAATTTACCTAATTGACTCTTGCGACCTGATCAACTTGCTTTCAATCCACCTTGACCTTAACTGTTGTCGATCCACCTCGACCTTCTACTATCAGTTGATCTACCTCAACTAAAATTTCACTACAAAGAATATAGACACCAAACATTCTCCCACTTGTTGTTTTCTTTGCTGAAACATGAGATTCCTAAAATTTCATTCACAGACCCAGGGTAGTAATTCCCATTGCCTCTCTGCACTAAGAGAACTTCACAAAACTCACATACTTGGTCAATGAGTTTGATATGTTTTCCAATGTGTCTACTTTCTCCAGTAGCACCTTTTTACTTTCCACCATATCTCTTATGAAATCATATTGTACATCAATGTGCTTATTCTTTGAATGATAAGAAAGGTTCTTTTCTAGAAATAGTACACTTTGACTATCCCAACTCACCTTCATAGCTCTCTGCTCAAACCTGACTCCTAAACAAAACCTTTGCAGCCATACCACTTATTTACTTCCATGAGTGGTTGCCATGTATTCAACTTATTTTTTTGACAAGGATACAACCGCCTGTCACTTACTCATCCAACTTATTTCTCCACCAAACATATTGAATACATATCCGTTGGTCGACCTCCGTCGATCCAGATCTCCAACCCAATCGGCATTGAAAAATCCATGTACATTTACTTTACCACTGCCACCTCTAGGTCTTCCTTGGTAGCATATATCATAGTCCTTCATGCCACACAAATACATGAATACTCTCTTGACAATTATCCAGTGCTCCTTTTCAGGTGTCGACATGTACCTTCTCAACACTCCCACTGCATGTACCTGCTCAACACTCCCACTGCATGGGAAATGTCTGGTCAAGTGCAGACCATCCCATACATTAAACTACCAACAACACTTGCATAGGGAACATGTGCCATGTCCTCTATTTATTATTATGTCTTTGGACATTGTTCAACAATAAGACTTTCTCCCATAGAAATTGGAACCTTCACCAATTTTCAATCCTGCATGTTGAACCATTTTAGAACTGTTTCAATATACTTCATTTGATTCAACCAAATATTTCTACCATATCGATCTCTCTTAATATCCATTCTCAGAATGAAGTTAGTTGCATCGAGATCCTTCATGTCAAACTTGGAGGATAGTTTATTCTTCACCTCCTATATTGCATCCATGTTGTTTCCAATAAGAAACATGTCATCGACATACAAAGCTACATATATGAAAATCCTACATTCTTCCTTGGAATATATGCAGTGATCATATTTTCTTCTCACAAATCCAAAACTAAGGATGTATGTGTCAAAATTATGGTACCACATTCTTGGCGATTGTTTTAGACCATAAAGGGATCTTTTCAGTTTGTACACCAAATCTTGCTTCCCCTTTACTACAAATCCTTTAGGTTGTTTCATTTAGATTTATTCTTCCAGGTCCCCATGTAGGAATGTTGTCCTCAAATCCATCTATTTTATTTCTATATCGAATGCTACAACCAGAGACATTAGTACTATAATGGAAGTTAGTCTTGGAACAAGGGAAAAAATATCATCGAAGTCGACTCCCTCGACTTGGGAATAACCTTTCGCTTCCAATCGAGCTTTGAACTTCTCAACTAGTCCTGTGGCATTCATATTCTTCTTGAATACCCACTTGCTACCGATGAGATTTATTACACTAGGTAACTTGACTAAATCTCGTGTTTCATTCTTGTGCAAGGATTCCATCTCTTCAACCATGGTGTCCTTCCATAGTTTACCCTTTGCCGATTCGATTTCCTCACCGACCGACTTGGGCTCATCATCGATGGTAGTTAGCACAAATGTGGAACAAAAGTCGTGTGAAATATACATTTCGACTAGTTTTGTTATTCTTTTTGAACTCCTTACCAAAAGAGTTAGTTGTTCCACCTCTTCCTTCTATTCAGTCAACTCATCTAAATCATATTCTTCATTCCTCAGTTCAACCCACACTATATCAAGATTCTTCTCAATCTGAATAGATTCTTTAGGCTCATACTTACCTCTCACTTCTATGAAGACCACATCTCAACTGTACATTGTTCTCCTTGATGCAGGATCCCAGAGTTTGTATCCTTTCATTCCTTCTTTATATCCAATGAAAATAAATTTGAGTTCCTTCTTGTCCATCTTGCTCCTCTTTTCCTTGGGAACATGCACAAAAGCATCACAACTAGATACTTTGAGACATGTCACTGAAGGATTCTTACTAGACCATACCTCTTTTGGAATTGTGTTGAATAGCACTGATGAAGGAGACATATTCACCAGATATCTTCTAGTGTCGACTACCTCCACCCAGAATTATTGTGCGAGCCCAACACCACTGAGTATGATCCTTTCTTTATCCATCAACATTTTGTTCATTCTCTCATAAACTCAATTTTTTTGTGGGGTATATGGTGTGGTATTTTTGCGTGCTATGCCACAATGTTTATAGAATTGATCAAATTATTTTCCATAGAATTCACCACTGTTTTCAGTCTTCATCACTTTAATCCTCTTCTTTGTCTGGTTTTCCATAAGAGATTTAAACTACTTAAATCTCTCGAAAACCTCTGATTTATTCATTAGGAAATATATCCATGTCTTCCTGGAAAAATAATCTATGAAGGAGACATCATACATGGATCCACCAAGTGAAGGAACTGTAGTAAGGACAAACACATAACTATGAACTAGTTCTAGAATCCCATTTTCCCTTGTTGCTCCAGATGGGAACCTCACTCGAATTTATTTTCCATATATGCAATATTCACAAAATTAAACCTCTAAACCACATTCATGAAACCCTTTGACCATACCTTTATTATGCATAGATCGAAGTCCTTTTTCTCCAATGTGTCCCATTCTCTCATGCCATATCCTAGTCGGGTCGATTTTATCATGTCTTATCGAGTTAGCTTATACTGAATTAGCTCGAATCAAGTCGAGTCGATTTTAGGAAAAACAATGTTGTTGCATCCAATTGAGTTGACATTCCCTAACAACTTATACAGGGTACCAATCCTAAATCCTTTCATTAAGACCATCGCACCTCTGACCATGTTGCACAAATCCTTCTAAAACAGAGTATGCACACCTACATAACTCATCTTGATGATAGATATCAGGTTTATTTCCAAACCTGGAATGTGTATCCCACCTGGAAGGGTTATTTTCCTCCCATCTTGTAGTGTCATTCAAAATTTTCCTTGTCCGAAAATTCTTGTTGTTGATTTTTCCCCCAAGAACACATCACCCCCATCATATCATTCATATTCACATAACCATTCATTTTGTGGTTTCATATGATAATATGGTCCTAAGTCGATCAACCAAACACCTTGATCTGAATGTGTATTGGTTGATTCCAGGTACACATCACCTCCCTTATCTGAGGTCCACTTTCTCTCAATCGAGTGTTTCTTGTCAAATCCTTCACTGACTTATTTTGCCTTCTAGTTACAATCCTTTTTATAATGCCAATATTTACCTCATTTCCTGATGCAAGAGCATCTCCTTCAAAATCAACAGTGCACGCATGGAGGCAAACAGATGACATCGCAACAATGACAACATTTCAAGCATTTAACTAAGAATTTAATTGGTTGTTGATATATTTTGAAAACAACAATTCTAAATTGTAACTTGTTTGTAAAGTCTTAAAGGACTGTACGAAATTGCAGATATGGAGTGTCGACTCTATCTCTAAATAACCAATAGTTATTGTAATAGGACAGAGTAGGTAATATCTTTAAATTTGAAATGATATATTTCAGAATAGGACGAGAGATCTCGTGGAGAGGTCCTTAGATAATTATTCAATATTGTATTGTAACATATAGAGAATGTAAGAGACAGAATAGGGAGAGGAGTAGAGCACGGTAGAATAACATAAACACTATGTATTTTGTTTTTCATGAATGAATAGAGAAGACAGAAATTGTCCCAAATCCTTGGACTTTGTTCATTTCATGTGTGATTGAATGAATGTTATTCAACGTGTATGATTTGTTACAGTTCATTTCATGTATGAGTGTTTGAGAAATTAATTGTATGAGTTTGTGACAAAGCTGGTTGAGTTTCAATCGTTTCTCCTCTGATACTTGTATGCAAGGTGTGCATCTCGAATGCAAGGAGTGCGTTGACTGAGTCTAGGATTGACTCAGAGAATTTCAAAGAGAATTAGATAAACTCAGATCAGGTGCAAGGTGTGCACAACATCAAGAAGCCAACAAGATTTGAAGAACCAGTGCAGAAGAACGCCAGGTGGGCGAGAAGTGTTTTCTTTTCAAGAAAATCCTTCGAACTGAGTTATTCAAATTTATGAGGACGCAAGGTGTGCATGGGAGATCGAAATCCTATTAAGGATAGGATCTCAGAAGAGATAACACTTTTCACAAGTGTTGACAATATTCCAGAGACCGATTCATCGAGAGAACAAAGGTTTATAACCTTTAGAAGCGGATAAATCCTACAATGCAGAGAGATATCTGAAGTTCAGAGGGAAGAACAACCATGATCGTTAGATCATAAGGAATAAGATCGACAACCATCGGATCAAGAAAAATATGCGAGGAGGATAATAGTGAGGGTCATTTAATTCTCAAAGCCCTGGAGGAATGGGAGCCGTCGATCCAGGAGAGATCTGAACCATTGATTTATTTTGCGGGATGGGTAATGGGAGACCAGGGGGATAGAGGTCTTTAGTTTCCAAAGATGTGACATGTGAAATCGAGATTCGATTATAACCATAGATCATGGGAGGATCTGGACATTGATCACAATTACTCATAAAAGGATTCAAGTTAAATATTTTAGTACTATAAATCATAATTTTATTTTAACTGATTCCTTTGTGCTTTCTTAACAATTGCAAATTGCGACACCAAAAAGAGGAATTCATAAATGCATACTCTAATTTTATATATGCTTATTCGGAAGGGATATATTTTATAGTTAAAGATCATATGTTATCAATGTCCTTAAAAAAATTATGATTCTAAGTTTCATTCTATGTAATATATCACATTAGTTCAACGTTCCTGTATTTTTCACAAAGCATCAGTTCAAAGTTCCTATAATTTTCACAAAGGAAACACTATTAGATTTTTTTTTAAATCTTTACCAAAGCTTACTTTTCGTAATGTGTGGGACACAAACCAAGATTTTCATGTGATTAAAATTCTATCGACGTTGCAATATGAAGAACAAAACAATATGTTACAACATGATGAACATAGTAATGTTGCATTGTGTTGAACATACTAACGTTAGATAATGACGAACATAGTAACGTTGCAATCTAACGAACATAATAACGTTGCAATGTAATGGACATAAATTGGTGTCATAATGTGATGAACATAGGCATTTTGTCGTAACATAAACAAACATTGCACTCTAGTGAACGTCATCCTATCAATGCAATGTGATGAACATTTACTCATGTTGCAATGTGATGCACTTATTCTAACGTTGCAATGTGACAAACAATTGCAAACATCGCAATGTGTCGAATAAATTAACTCTTCAATATACCAAACATATTAATGTCACAATGTGATGAGCATATAACGTTGCAATACGATGAACATATTAAAGTCGCAATGTGACGAACATAGGCATGTTGTCGCTATGTGGATATTAATGTCACAATATAACATACATATACATAGGTTTCAATGTGTCCCACATAGCCCCGTCATTGCAATATGATGAAAATTTCTTCGCATTGCAATGTTATGTACATACCCTTATGTCACAATGTGACAAACACTTCCAAACGTCGCAATGTGACGAAGATATACAGACATCATAATGTGACAAACATTTCCAAACATTGCAATGCGTGGAACATATATGGATGTGGATAGGGATGTCGTCACATTGTGTCGCACATCATATTATCATCAAAATGTGATGAACATTTCCTAATGTTGCATTGTGATGCACTTATTGCAATGTCACAATGTGACAAAAATTTCCAAATGTCACAATGTGTTGAACATAGTAACATTGAAATCTACCAAACATAGTAAAGTCCCACTTTGACGAACACATAACATTCCAATGTGATGAAAATATAGTGTTTCAATATGATGAACATACTAACGTCGCAATGTTATGAACATAGTAACATTGCAATCTATGAAACATAGTAACGTCTTAATCTCAGGAAAATAGGTATGTCGTCACAATGTGGATAGTAGTGTCGAAATAAGACAAACATAAGTACATGTCGCAATGTGAAAAACATAAATAGTTGTCACAATGTGTCCCACATCAACCTGTCATTACAATATGGAAAACATTTCCTCACGTTGCAATGTGACACACATATCCTGACATCGCAATGTGACAAACACTTCCAAACATCACAATGTGTCGAACATAGTAAACTTGCAATGTACCAAACAGCACAATGTCTCAATGGGATGGACACATATGGACATTGCAATGTGACAAACATTTCCAAACATTGTAATGTGTTGAACATAGTAATGTTTCCATATACCATGCATAGTAACATCAGAATGTGACAAACATATACATACGCCCCAATGTGACAAGCATTTCAGAACATCGTAATGTGTCGAACATAGTAACAATGCAATCTACCAAACATAGTAACACCTCAATGTAATGAACATATATTGATGTCAAATTGTGAAGAACATATACGCACGTCACAATGCGACGAACAATTATGAACATCAGAATCAGATGAACATGAATTGGATTTGTAATTGGGAAAATGCAATGTGATAGACATTTACAAATTTCACAATGGTACAAACACAACCTATCGCAATTTGATGTACACAACCTAATGTGTCGATGTGAATTTTTTTTTCCGATTTTGCAATGTGACGAACATAACCCACTACCGAACTATGACAAACTTATTCCATTGCCATATTGTGAGAAACATAAACCTTCGACGTAATTTGGTTACCATAACCTTACGCTGTCAAGTGACGAAAAAAAGCTAATGTCACAATGTGATGAACATAATCTTATTTCGACATGTGATGAACAAAAGTTGATTTCACAATGTGATGAATGAAAACTCATGTTGGCATGTGACAAACAAAACATGATGTCGTAATTTGACGAAAAAAATATGATCAACATTGCAATGCAGTAGTGCCATAGTAAACTATGGTGAACATAATAAACATGGCCCACCATAATGAGATCCACATGGTCAATGAAGGCCATGCATGGGCATGTTCAACCATAATAAATTCTGATCAACCATAGTCATGGTCATGGTCAAACTCACTCAACCATGATGAAGGACAACCATGTTCAACCATAGCCAACCTTTCCTTCCCAAATTCAACCAAGGTCTACCAAAGTAAACCATGGTCATGGTCAACCATTCTCAACCATAGTCATTTTCAATTAAAGTATTATTGTATTAATACTTAAATAATATATTATTAATGTATTACTACTTTAGTAATGTATTTATTAAAAATGTATGAATTTATTAATTAATTAAACTAATACATTACAATATACATCAATGTGATTCATAGTCATGACCATAAGAAACCATGATGATGGTCCACCATAATCGACCAGAATCATTTTCAATAAATGTATTAATGTATTACACTTTTATAATATTTTTATTAATGTATTAATTTATTCTTGTATTAATAATTTAAAAATGTATTAGTTAAAAATGTATTAATTAATTCATACATTACATTATTAATGTATGAATATTTAATATGATGATGATGATGATGATTAACGTCCACTAAGACCTAATTGGTCTATCAGACCTTAAGAGGGTAAGAAATTACTTGTGATTCTTTAGAATTTTGTTTCTTTGCTTGAAAAGCATTAAGAGAAGCTTTCCAAGATCACCGTACTTTTGTTGAGCTAAGAGGTTAGGAAGGTTGGTAGTGTGATCAATATTTTGAAAATGAGATATAATATGGGTATAGGATGGACAATCTAAGAGAAAGTGTTTTTCATCTTCAACCTTCTTAGTGTCACAAAGGTGACACACTCTTTCATCCGATGGTGTTTTAGGAATTGACCAATGCCCAGTTTCACTATGGAGCTCGTAAGAATTTGTTCTTATCTTAGCAATGCTTATTTTTTTCTTTACACTTGGCAAAACAAATAAATAATTTTGATCTTCTAGATTTGAGTTGATTACATCTTTATAATACCTTAATTTTATTTTTTCCTCTAACTCTTTATCACACCACATTTTTTCCTTAAATTTTGATTTGATGTTTTTTTTAATAGTATCTTTGATGGAGGAGCATCACCGACTCATCAAGCGAGCTAGTGTGGAAGGGGAGGACAACTGGATACGCTAGCACAAATTTTGAAAATTATTTGGAATTGTTTTGCAAATCTTAAATGAGCCATTTAAGAGGAGGCGCCTTTGTATATTGTAATGGACCTTGAGCCTTTAAGCTCTCGTCCTTTAGTAGATAGACAACATTTAATCTAGTTAATGCTGGTAGATAGGAATTTAATTTTAGATTTGATAGTTTAGAGTCCAAGAGGGAAAATGGGATATAGACACCCTCATTGTGCATTGTAACATTATTGAAGTAGGAGAGAAAGAAGAAGCAGAGAGCTGTGTAAAGAACACTCCATGTACAGACATTTGAATTAATAGAAGAAAGCTTTGATTTCAAATTCATGGTTTGTGTTGTTTCTCTGTGCATTGATGTTATGCTCATGAATTTTTATTTCTTGTCATACATTTGATTTTATATGCTGTGTATGTGATTTCATGGTTGATTTTAAGTCTGGGAGGGTGAAAGAATGAGTTTCAATTGTTTCTCTAATTGAGCCAGAGGATTCTTGCAAGGAGTGCAGTTGAATTGTCTGCAAGGAGTGCGTTGACAGAAGGGTTCAATTAGAGATAAATTTTGTTCTCATTTCCTCGGAGGTGCAGATAGTAACAGTGTTGTGCAAGGAGTATGCAGGCCAAGGGAAAGCCTCAGGGTTGTGAACCTAAGTAAGGACGTTGAAGGGTTGCCGCAAGGAGTGCGTGCAAAGAGTTCTCTTTTTGTAAGGGACTGAGTAACTGTGGAGAGCTCAGGAAGGATAGGCCTCTTAGTTGTTGAAGAACAACGTAGACAATCGCGACTTGAAGTTGCAAGGGCGTTGTAGGTTGGCGAGTGGACGAGCCGATCTCGTGAGGAGACATTCAGTCATCCTGTGGATTTACAAAATGAATAAAGGACGGTCGAAATCCTTTGAGGAGATCTCACGAATTTCCATGGGCCGTTGGATCTCACAAAGGTGCAGGGAGGTTACATCGCAAGTGTGGAAGAGGTTCGAAGCTCAGGAGGGGCAGATCCATCGATCCGAGTCATAAGGACTGTTGGATCTACACATGATATCGTGTATCGGGGATTCAGGAGTCGAAGCTCTAACCTTGTGCAACAAGAATTTCCATATCATGATCCGCGATATCTCGATGAGCCCAGAACTGTCCATCAGTGGGATGCATGTCAGAATATCCAGAAGAGTCGAGGTTCGGGGTATCAGGGATTTTGAAGGTAAGAAACTCTTGCAACTTGGAATCGTGATCCGCGATATCCCGATGGGAGAGTTGTGTGGGCCACAGTAGGAGCCAGAGTGGAGGACAGGTGGCATAGTATCGGGGATTGGGGAAAGGAAAGACCCGAAACCTCGAGCATTAGGATTCACAATCCCGCGAATTCTGAAGTCCCGATAAGGTGATAGGACCATTGAATAGTCAACCCACACGTGCATCAGAGTATTGGCACATCGGGGTTCGGAGTTCAAAAATTCCATTTGTTGACGTAGCGAGTAGCAATTTCCCGATAGGGAGAACTCCGATAGCAAGGGAGAAAGTCAAAATTGACTCACGTCGGAGTTCAGGGAATCGTGAGGCAACAAACACGCGACCATAGGATTCACGAAATAGCGAAGTCTGATTTCCCGATCATTAAGGGAGATTAGTTGAAGAGTTGTTGTGGGTAAGGAAAATTCCCGACAAGGAATTAGAGGAACATTTGAGTTCTTTGGGCTGTAAGTGGAAGAAGATCCTGTGTGAGCGAGCGTGCTCCAAGGAGTGCGGATGCCGTCAAAGTGGTATCAGAGAGGGAATATCTCTTTTCTTTCTGAAGCAGAGAAGAAGAATTCTCCATGCCACCCAAGAGAAAAAGACAGTCACCTGATCCAGAGGATATAGAGATGCGAAGAAGAGGAAGGCAGGTAATCAACCCAGAAGTGGAGAGATAGATGCATGATCTCCAAGCTAGACTTGAAGATATGGAGACAGCGCAAAGACGCATAGCTAGTGCAGGGGATCTGAGTGATTCCAACAGCGAAGTTGAAGCTCAACGCGAAGAAGAAGTTACAACCAAGGATGCGGCGAATGAGCACTTAATTAAAGCTATTACCAGGATGGGTGCAAAAGCGAAGATGGAAATTCCAGTTTACGAGGGAAACTTGGATGCAGAAGAGATTCTAGATTGGATTAGATCTCTCGATACATATTTCGACTATGAGGATGTCGAAGAAGATAAGAAGGTCAAGCATGTTGTTACACGCTTGAAGGGACATGAAACATTATGGTGGGACGAGCTACAAGATGACAGACACTGCAAAGGCAAGCAGAAAATTAAAATTTGGGATCGAATGATTGCAAAGATGAAGGCAAAGTTCATCCTAAGAGATTATGAAATTACTTTGTTCAGGAGAATGCAGAACCTGAGACAGAAGCTGATGATAGTGAAAGAATACACTAAGGAATTCTATCAACTGAACATCAGGGTAGGTCATTGGGAGAGCAATGATGAGAAGGTTGCTAGATATCTGAATGGTCTGAGATACAACATTCAGGATGAATTGAGTATGGCAACCATTCGAACTATGGAGGATGCTTACCAGATGGCTTTGAAAGCTGAAGAGAAGCTGAGTCGTAAGCAAAGTCAGAGGGGCCGAGGAAGAAGCCAGCCCAGAGGCAAGGCAATTGCCCAAGATAAATACCAGAAGCCCAAGGAGGAATGGAAGAAACCTCAGGGTAAAGTGGAAAGAGGTGGAACCTCACAGAGAGAGCCATACGTTGAACGAAGAGGGTAGCATAATGAGGAGAAGGGAGATTATGCTGATGCTGACACTTTTCCTCGTACTAGAGGCAGAGGAAGGGGGAGAGGTGGAGTCATCACATGCTTCACATGTGGAAATAATGGGCACAAGTCTTATGAGTTTCCAGAGAAAAAGAAGGATGGAGGAGAAGCTCACTTCACCGAAGCGCAGAAGCGGGATGTTGAGGCCGAAGACACAGAAGGTGGAAGGTCACTGATGATGAAAAAAGTTCTCTTAACACCCAGAAAGGAGGTGGAGGACCCAGCTCAAAGGACTAGACTGTTCAGGACAACTTGCAAGACCAAGGACATGGTATGCAAGGTTATTATTGACAGTGGTAGCACGGATAATCTCATGTCTACAGAAATTGTGGAGAAACTGGAGCTGGAGACAACTGATCATCCGAGCCCATACAAGGTTTCATGGCTATAGAAAGGACACCAGGTAATTGTTACTAAACAATTCTTGGTTGAATTCAAGATAGGAGTGTATAATGATAAAGTACTCTGTAATGTTATTCCCATGGATGTATGTCATCTATTGCTGGGTAGACCATGGAAATATGACAGAAATGTGATTCACGATGGGAGAATGAACACATATACCCTAGAGAAGAATGGGAGAACCCATATGTTTCTTCCGATAAAGGATAAGGAGGTGAAGCCGGAAGTAAGGAACACAATACTTCTCATGAGTGGGAAGGAGCTTCTTATGGAGGTGAAGAAGAAAGAAGATCCACAATTCTTTGTGGTCAGAAAGCCGATGATTGTTCTGACTAGCACAAGAGTGGATGATATACCAGAAGAGGTTCAGGAACTACTGGATGAGTTCAATGACATCGTGGTGGACGAATTACCTCGTTCGTTACCACCGATGAGGAGTGTGAGTCATCATATAGATCTCATACCAGGAGCCAGTTTTCCAAAAAAAGTTGCGTAAAGATTGACGCCACAAGAAAATGAGGAGGTCAAAAGGTAGGTCCAGGAGTTATTGGACAAAGGGTTAGTTAGGGAAAGCTTGAGCCCATGTGTTGTTCCAACCATACTCAGTCCGAAGAAAGATGGAGGCTGGAGGATGTGTACTGACTCAAGGGAGATTAATAAGATAACCATCAGGTACAGGTTTCCATTACCGAGGATGGATGATTTGATGGATTGCTTGAGCAGAGAAAGATACATTTCAAAGATTGATTTGAAAAGAGGATATCACCAGATTCACATGAGGGAAGGCGATGAGTGGAAAATAGCGTTCAATACAAACGAAGGTTTGTATGAATGGATTGTTATGCCGTTTGGCTTAACAAATGCGCCAAGTACCTTTATGAGGTTGATGAATTAAGTCCTAAAGGATTTCATTGGAAAATTTGTCATTGTGTATTTGGATGACATACTTATTTACAGTAAATCAGAGGCTGAACATCTGAAGCATTTGGATACAGTGATGAAGAAGTTACAGCAGGAGAAGCCGTTGATTAACATTAAGAAGTCCTCATTTATGAAGACAGATCTCATTTATCTAGGTTTTGTTATTTCGGTGAATGATTTGAGGATGGATCCGGATAAGGTGGAAGTGATTAAAAATTGGCCATCACTGAGGAATGTTTTTGAGGTGAGGAGTTTTCATGGTTTGGCTAGTTTCTACCGAAAGTTCATCAGAAATTTCAGTGGGATTAGTGCAACAATGATGGATACAGTGAAGAAACGACATAAGTCTTTTCACTGGATGGCAAAGGCTGAGAAAAGTTTCAATCTGTTGAAGTGAAAAATCACGGAACAACCAGTGTTGGTGTTGCCAGATTTTCTGAAGACGTTTCAGGTGAAATGTGATGCAAGTGGGTTTGCCATAGGAGCAATCTTGAGTTAGGAAGACAGACCGATTGCATATTTCAGTGAGAAGATGAATGAAGAAAAATTGAAATACTCCATGTATGATAAAGAATTTTATGCTATCATCTAGGCACTAAAGAAGTGGAGGCATTACTTGATCCCAAAGGAATTTGTTTTATATAGTGATAATCATGCATTACAGTTTGTGACTCAATAGGAAAAGTTGAATCATAAACATGCAAAATGGGTAGAGTATATGCAAAATTTCACATTTGTGATTAAACACATTTCGGGTACTGCTAAAAAAGTGGCTGATGCTTTGAGAAGGAAGTGTTTGTTGTTGCAGGAGTTCCGAGTCAAAACGCTGGGTTTTGATTATCTCAGGGACATGTACATAGGTGATGCATATTTTGCAGAAGCGTATGAAGAAGCTGAGAATCCAGTTCTCAGAGACAGAAGCCCTTAGATAGATTATATGATTTATGAGGGATTGTTGTTCAAAGGAAATCAACTGTGTATTCCGAATTGCTCCATGAGGGAGAACCTGTTAAAGGAGAAGCACAGTGGTGGATTAGCAGGACATTTTGGCCATGAAAAAACATTCGCTAAGCTAAATGAATCATACTTTTGGCCGGGAATGCGAGCAGACGTCAAAATATTTGTAGACAGATGTAGAGTTTGCCAGCATTCGAAGGGAAGGAAGCAGAATGTAGGACTTTATCAGCCATTGCCCATACCAGAAAGGCCATGGGAGGCGATAAGCATGGATTTTGTATTAGGATTGCCAAGGATGCAAAGGGGATTTGATTCCATCTTTGTAGTAGTGGATAGGTTTTCCAAGGTGGCACATTTTATCCCATGCCAGAAGACCAGTGATGCGACTCACATCGCAAATCTATTCTTCAAGGAGGTCATTTGACTTCATGGATTGCCGAAAAGCATAGTTTTGGACAGAGACACTAAATTCATAGGGAATTTTTGGAGGACCTTATGGAAGAAGCTGGGGACTAATCTGATGTTTAGTTCAACTTATCATCCTCAGACGGATGGACAAACAGAAGTGGTCAATAGAAGTCTGGGAGACTTGTTGAGAAGCTTGGTGACAGAGCACCACAACAGCTAGGACAACGTATTACCACAAGTCGAGTTTGCATACAATGATTCAATAAATTGGAGCACAGGAAAGAGTCCATTTCAGATTGTGTATGGCACACAACCGAGAGGAGTTTCTGAACTGAGCTATTCAGAACAGACTGTGACTAACAGTGCTAGTGAAGAAGAGTTTGCCGAGGCGATGAAGGAACTTCACAGTAGGGGGAAGGAGCGGTTGTTAGATTCAAATCATGAATATAAGCGCAGAGTAGATCAACATCGGAGACAAATTCAGTTTGAATTTGGTGATCTAGTTCTAGCACATTTGAGGAAAGAAAGGTTCCCAAGGGGAACATACAACAAACTGAAAATGAAGAAAATCGGACCATGCAAAGTCTTGAGAAAATTAAGAGAAAATGCTTATGAGATCGAGTTGCCGGATGGGATAGGAATATCTCCGATATTCAATGTGGAATATTTATATCCATAATGGACTGGAGAAGCAGATACTGGAACTGAGCAACCAGTGATCCAGTGGGTGAAACAATTTCTTGTTACAGAAAAGCCACAGATGGAGTGCATACTGGACAAGAGAGTAGGTAAGAAGACCCGAAGGAAGGAATACTTCGAGTATCTAGTCAAGTGGAAGAATCACGCAGTGGAAGATGCCAGCTGGGAGACTGATGCAGAAATACAGAAGCATGGACAGATCGTGCAGGAGCTCATGGACAGGAGCCCATGAAAATTTTCAAGTGAGGGAGTATGATGCAAGAGCATCACCGACTCATCAAGCGAGCCAGCGCGGAAGCAGAGGACAGCTGGATACGCCAACACAAATTTTGAAAATGCTTTGGAATTGTTGCGCAAGTATTAAATGAGCCATTTAAGAGGAGGTGCCTTTGTATATTGTAATGGACCTTGAGCCTTTAAGCTCTCGTCCTTCAGTATATAGACGACATTTAATCTAGTTAATGCTGGTAGATAGGAATTTAATTTTAGATTTGTTAGTTTAGAGTCCAAGAGGGAAAATGGGATATAGACACCCTCATTGTGCATTGTAACATTATTGAAGCAGGAGAGAAAGAAGAAGCAGAGAGTTGTGTAAAGAACACTCCATGTACAAACATTTGAATTAATAGAAGAAAGCTTTGATTTCAAATTCATGGTTTGTGTTGTTTCTCTGTGCATTGATGTTATGCTCATGAATGTTTATTTCCTGTCATACATTTGCTTTTATATGCTGTGTATGTGATTTCATGGTTGATTTTAAGTCTGGGAGGGTGAAAGAATGAGTTTCAATTGTTTCTCTAATTGAGCCAGAGGATTCCTGCAAGGAGTGCAGTTGAATTGTCCGCAAGGAGTGCGTTGACAGAAGGGTTCAATTAAAGATATCTTTTGTTCTTATTTCCTCGGAGGTGCAGATAGGAACAGTGTCATGCAAGAAGTACGCAGGCCAAGGGAAAGCCTCAGGGTTGTGAACCTGAGTAAGGAATTGAAAGATTGTTGTTGAAGGAGTGCGCAGAGTCAAGAGACTTCAATCTTTAGTCGAAGTTGAAGGGTTTCCACAAGGAGTGTGTGCAAAGAGTTCTCTTTTTCTAAGGGACTAAGTAACTATGGAGATCTCAGGAATGATAGGCCTCTTAGTTGTTAAAGAACAACATAGACAATCATGACTTGAAGTTTCAAGGGAATTGCAGGTTGGCGAGTGGACGAGCCAGTCTCATGAGGAGACATTCAGTCATCCCGTGGATTTATGAAAGGAAGAACGGACGGTCGAAATCCTTTGAGGAGATATCGCGAAGTTTCGTGGGTCGTTGGATCTCACAAAGGTGCAGGGAGGTTACAACAGAAGTGTGGAAGAGGTTTTAATCTCAGGAGGGGCAGAGCCATCGATCCGAGTCATAAGGACCATCAGATCTACACGTGATATCGTGTATCGGGGATTCGTGAGTCGAATCTCCAACCTTGTGCAGCAAGAATTGCAATATCGCGATCCGAAATATCCCGATGAGCCCAGAACCATCCATCAGTGGGACATATGTCAGAAAATCTAGAAGAGTTGGGGTTCAACGTATCGTGGATTTCGAAGGTAAGAAACTCTTGCAACTTGGAATCACGATCCACAATATCCCAACGAGAGAGTTGTGTGGGCCACAGTAGAAGCCAGAGTGGAGGACAGGTGGCATATTATCGGGGATCGGGGAAAGGAAAGACCCAAAACCTTGAGCATTAGGATTCATGATCCCACAAATTTCGAAGTCCCGATAAGGTGACGGGACCATTGAATAGTCAACCCACGCGTGCATCGGAGTATCGACACATAGGGGTTCGGAGTTCAAAAATTCCATTTGTTGACGTAGCGAGTAGCGATTTCCCGATAGGGAGAACTTCGATAGCAAGGGAGAAAGTAAACATTGACTCACATCGGAGTTCAGGGAATCATGAGGCAACAAACACGCGACCATAGGATTCACGAAATCGCGAAGTCCGATTTCCCAATCATTAAGGGAGATTAGTTGAAGAGTTGTTGTGGGTAAGGAAAATTCTCGATAAGGAATTAGAGGAACATTTGAGTTCTTTGGGCCATAAGTGGAAGAAGATCTTGTGTGAGAGGGCGTGCTCCGAGGAGTGTGGCTGCTGTAAATATTTATTCTACAAAATGGTTTCTTCCATGATTCCCCAATAGTTTAGCCAAGACCGAGCATCTTTATACCATCCCCACTTGAGTCGATGGTGGTTATGACTTGATTTTGAAGAAATTTTAGGTAGCCTCTTGTCTTCCATTTTGTTTAACTTGTTCTTATACATTAGGTATCTAGTCATAGCCATGCTCTCAATGGGGGAGAGGCTTGTTTCTATGAGAAGGATGGGATAGGGCGTATTTCATTTAATTTTGAGATTATAGGTTATACAATTCTTTTGTATTTGTTCTATCTTTCTTGAGGATTCACGAGAGACACTAGAGCCCTAGAATTCACATCCATAAAGAAAAACAAGTGTAACAAGAGTCTCAAAGAGGAGTTTCTTCTTATCCCAACTCCAAACATCAGCTGATTTACAATTGTTTTCAAGCCCATAATAAGCTTTCCATCACCCAATAATCCTTTTCTCAATGCTATAATTCCAATTGAGCTTGTGGTGAATATCAATTCCAAGATATTTGTA
>JZKD02S2385249.1:1051862-1087956 GCA_000966675.3 Picea glauca
TACCTAGCCCATGAATACAGGTCATTTGGTTGGAGTTTGGCCACTTCATTACTCCATTGCAAATTATTAGGTCTTGAGAGCTGCAGAGCTTGACCAAATCAGTACCAAACAAATTATCAATTAGGTATTCAGAGCTTCTTTTGTATCTATTATATAAAACAAGGTCCTCATCTAGCGATAAAGGATTATGCTTGGAGTCATCACTTAAAAGAGTAGCTTGTTTAGTTGCAATCCTAACATTAAAGTCTCCTAGAAGGAGGATATTATCTTCATTTTTCAAATTATAAATATCATGTTCTAAATTATTATAGGGACAATTTTTATCTAGATTATTTTTCTTATAAAAAGTAGAATTAATAGGTGCAAAATAAAAAATTGCTATATACATCTTCTTAGCATTTGTGTCTAAAATTTCTATCCAAATGTATTGATTAAGAGGGTCAATCTTATGAAGTTGAATGTGATGAGAATTTTTTTTTCTAATATAACAAGCTATGCCTCCTATCCCTCTATGGTGGGATTTTTTGTTCCATGCCGACCACAAGACAAATTCTTCCATGTTAGGGACCTTAGACTCCTCATGCTCCCAAGTTTCAACTAGACAAATAATATCAATATCACTCGGTATCCAACTTGTCATAGGACCTTTGCACCATGGAAAGCCATGACAATTCCAAAAAAGGATCGCAAGTGTCCCAAATTCCTATTTATTATTATCCTTCTGGTCTCTATCCCTAACAACAACTTTTCAGTTTCTAATTATTGCCCATTTTCCTTCTTTCCTGGCTTCTTTTACCTTTTGAACTTTCTTCCTTAATTCAACTTGGTCTTCGAAAATGAGGTCTTCATTGATAAATATTCCCAACCCTTTTAAGCTCGGAGATTTACTAAGTATGGTATATTTATGGTCATTACAACTTACTTTGACACAAATCAACCTATCTTTGTGATCAATTATTTTTCCTAGCCTCTTTGCTTCTATGAGGTAAATTGTATAGATTTGTGATTTATTTTTTAATTCTTCTTTCACTATTGCTAGTGTATCCTCCTCTTGTTGTTCTTTTATACCAAAAATTATGAGGTTCAAGGCTCTTTTGTTACGCTTATGGTCCAAATCGATTAGCTTATTCATTTAGTCTATGATGGGTTTGACATCCAATTTGTTTTCCATATTACTGAGGGTCAAATTGTTGGTTATTTTTTCTTCTAGCTCTTTAATCCTATCTAGCAAGTTGTGATTTTCTTCAACCCCTCCTTCTTGGGTTGATATTTTCTGTTTTTCCATTTCTTGAATTCTATCCTTCATTGTCTGCAATTCACTCTTGAACCCTAAGAATCTATCCTTTATTTGAGTTTGAATGGTATCTTTAATTTTTTTATCAATCATTGCCTCTATCTCTATTTTGAGTTTTACGTCTCTTTCTTCACTCCTTTTTTCTAATGTTTCTAATTCTATTTGGATTTTGGCATCTCTCTTTTCTCTTTTCTTTTCTACTGATTCCATATAATCGTAAAGGATCTCTAGGGTGATTTAGGGGGGCCTTTGCTTGTTAGGATGAGTTTTTGGAATAGGTGGTGGAGTGCTCATATTGAAAAGAAGAGAAAAAAAATGTAACAATTATTATTATGGATTGACTTTATCTCTAAAATCAACTTTTACTTTTGAAACTTAAAATACAAAAATAAATAAAATATATTTAAATCTCTTTATGTAAAATTAAAATTGAATCAAATTAAAAAGTGACTCACCTCATTTTAGATGTCCAAATGCTCAACCCATTGAAGAAGCCAAAAAAAATTTCTTTCATGTTAAACAATGGCTGTAGAATACCGGTTAAATTGCACACAAAACATCTAGAAAAGAAAGTCACCCGTTTGAATCAATATAAATTTGTATTCCTTGCAGCAGTATAAATAGTAAAGCCTTATCCGTAAAACCCTAGTGAATTCGATGTTACCAAGTACTGGAAAAACCCTAACCTTCCATGTGACCAAGTACCAACAAAACCCTAGCGTTCCATTATGCACAATGCATTAATAATGTATGAGTACTTTAATGTATTATATTTACATTAATGGAATAAATTATATATTAATCTAATGTATTACTAAATACATTGGTAATAATGTATCAATCAATTAATATATTATATTTATACATTAATACTTTAATACATTTATCAATCACTTAATACTTTAATTTATACATTTTTTATTATATATTAAATTAATAGTTATATATTGAATTAATGTAATATTAAATTATTATATTATTTAAATGTATCAATATATTAATGGTCATTCCCAAGGCATGTTCATGGTCAATTAGAAACAACCACTTTCTAAAAGTGGTTGATATACATAGCCCCGCCATTTTACACATATTCAAATTAATGGCCTATATCAACCACTTTTATAAAGTGGTTGTTGCTAGTTATGGCTCAAATAAAATTTATGAGAAAATAGGTTTGAAAAAATAAAATAAATATATCATTATTATGGTTAAAGTAAAATTGGAATATTAGAATCAAGATCGTGTTCGAGAGAACGTATTGTTCATATTCGTAGAGTAAAAAATAAAATATTTAGATTGATTTAAAAATTATTTAAAAATTAAGCGATACTCGTTTGATAATAAGGGGAAGGTATATATATATATAGATTGGTTATATTTTAATTTATTTATGGATATGGAATTTAGATATAATTTTTTTATATGAAACTAGAACTAATAATGTTCATGGTTAATTTTGATCAAGATTAAATTTGGTTTGTCGACCTTAAGAAAATAAGGAATTTATTTGAGTTTTTTTAGAATTCTATTTATGTGTTTGAAAAGTTTATAGAAAAACATTCATAAATCATATTAATGTTAATCAGAGAAAATATTAGGAATGTCATTATTGTAGCAAATATTTTGAAATTGCGATTTAATGTGGATATATTATGAAACTGTGATTTAATGTGGGTATAATGAATTTTTAGGAATTATGGAAAATTCTTTCAATCCATGATGTCTTAAGAATTGCCCAATTCCTTGTTTCACTATGGAGCTTGTGAGAGTTTGTCCTTATTTCAGGACATGTCTTAAACCCCAGCCATGTCTTAAACCCCCATTGTGATGTGATTAAATCTACTTTCAAAATACATAACACATATCCAACAAATAACAATCATCCCTACATCCTTTAATATTTTTACAAGGAAATCAAATCGAGGAGCTCGATAAATTACACTTCTCCAATTATCATTTCTTCTTAAAGTGAAGTTCAAATACCCTCAAAACATTGTTTTCCCATACCTTAACATGTATTCCAAAAAACAAAACCTTCCCAAAAGGTCACTATGTCTTCATATGGACTATATAAATTAACCAATGTGACCATTTCTTCCAACTCTTGAGATAATGGATCAAAACCTATACCTGAACCAAATATTATAGAGCTAAAACGTCTTTATGAAATTCCAAATCACCTAATAACTTTTCCAAATCACTCTAGATCTAACCCTTCTCCCATCGTTTCTTGATTCAATATCACATTAGTCTTATGGGTTTAGCATGCTCTAAGTGATTAAGTAAGAGTCTTTAGCACAAGACAAATCTCCCTTTTGTCTTTAGATTTCTATATAAAATTATATTTCCCCTCTCCCTAACCTTATAACCTCCTTACCCCTATCATACTTAGTCCTCCTTCAATCCCAAAATTTATTGGCCATATGTCAATTTTATACACTCCACATCTGGCCAATTTTCCAAGTCATTGAGAACCCTCGTTACTTGAAATTAAAAGAATTGAGTCCATATTCTACTAACCGAGTTTGTTTGCAATATGTTTGTATAGAGAAGCATCCTCTTTAGGCTGCATTATTTTCCTTTTTCCTGTTCTAGAAGATTCTACCAAAATACCCACCTTTTGGAATTTGGGATTCCATTGCCTTTTTGTACAAATATTTCTCTTTAAATTTAAAAAAAAATTGTTTTAATTTTGGAATTTTCCTTATCCATTAAAACCTTAGAGTTTTCCACCTCCAAATACATTATCTCCCCCAACGGATTTCCCTAGTTATCCTTAGCATTCCTTTTGTCCACACTTATCCCATGCATCCCTTGCCCTTCGCCTTTTACCCACATTTGTTTTTGAAAATTTTAGTATAAATTTTATAGGTACGTGACCATACTTGTGAAATATACACACTAGAATTACACACCCAAGTAGTGAATAACTTGATAGTGAAACCAATTGCCCCTCTCTAGAATAATTTCCAAGCACTCATTGCACACACAACTAGTGAAGAACTTGATATTGAATCCAATTCCCCATCAAGAATAATAGCCAAAACACTCCAAGGGTGGTAGAGAAGGGGCCTATACGTGGATATTCATACCTAGGTATTGTAGATTCTTTTAATGCAACCATTTCATAAAGTATTGTGCAATTGTGTGTTGCTTTCATTTTCTTGATCTCACCTTTACTCTAGCAAGCATTTTTCACTATTTAATTCCTGTGATATACATGTATTGTTGTTACAAACAAAGAAAAAAGAAGGGCTTTTTATATGAAAATCATTTTTACATTAATTGTGTGGTATGAAGATCGACTCAATTTTGTTTATATGACACAAGTGAAAATAATAAGCAAAGTAAGAAAAACTTATCAGTTCGGAAAAGAACCATATTGCAATTGGTATTAGTATTGTGGACATTTCTTCGATAACCATATTATGGTGGACTTCATGAATTCTAAATATTGGTTATGACTTGGTGCTATATTGTTTTTATAAACAATATAAAAAACTGTGGGATATAATACCAAAACCCACATGGAATGATATGTTATACACCATCTTTTATTAGGGATTGCAATGGTCATCCGTCAACCAACTACAAAATGGGACTATAGCTCGACGTTTCACTTGCAAGTTAAGAACATAGATACACATGGCTAATCATTCACAATGTTTGTCACGAGTTTTTTCCCATTGTCATATGCTAAGCTCCGAATGTCAAAGAGTATCATTTTCACTCTGTTATATGTATGGTTTTATTTGCAATATTTAATAACCATGCTATGAGTAGAACTTCACTTGGTATTTTCACATGTCATTGCAAAGCTAGGTTGTTCGACCCTATCACCATAAGCCTCTCTCCTTGAACTCGTTTCCATTAGCGTAATAGTTATGAGTGGGTTGTGAATGAAGCTATGAATAGAATATATGCTCAACCTATTGTATGGCCTCAAGGTTGTATAAGCTATGCTATCTTAAAAAAATATATTTATAGATTGTAAATGATTATAGATATATGGATATATTTTCAACATTGTATTGTTAATATGAACAAAAGGAGAGGATGTCTCAAATCGTTTAGCTATTTGATTGTAGCTTGAGACATTCAAAATGATGTTGGGTTTTTTCTCAAAAGTATAAATGGCTGGAATTAATTGGAAAACATTCTATACACTTAGATACGAGATTATTGCGTTACTGCATATCTACTATGCCTGATACAAATATCACACCTCTATTACATGTTGCATAGATCATTAAAGAATGTTGATTTTTTTCCCTCACTCAACCAACCCGATACCCTACCCACTGGATATAAAGACTTGATTTTACTAAACACATTAGATAGTTGTGTTCAGGTTTAAAGAGAATAGAGTTGTTGAGTATCTTAGCTTGTCTCTCATTATCATTATAATTTGGTTGGAGGGTCTCGTTCATGACATACATGCAACCTATCAGTGGGATAACATTTATTTTTCTTGTGGTTACATGATATACATGCAAAGTGACATCCCAAAATAAAGTATTTTTTGAAATTTAAATTTTTAGAAAATTATTCCATTTTTAGTAAATTCGAATTTGGAAATTTTTTGCCTTTTATGACAATTCCAAATTTTGAATTTAATAATTGTAATTAATTATTATGATTGTTGGGAAGAGATCTATTTTGACCCAACTAACTATTTGACGATGAAACTTGTATGAAAACAAAATATTTTATATTGATTGCACGAGGACAAATGGAACAACCATGTTAAAAAATCATTTGACCATGACTCCATGAGTGGCGAACCTATTGGAACTACCTCTGGGCTGATTATTATAAGTGGAAAATCAGATATTTGGACATTGGCAGCCCCTGGAAATCAGGGATTTAGAAAGCTGCGAAAATTCCCAAGAGAGGGAAAAAGACCTAGGCAAAAGGATTTTTTTTTTATGAATAAAGAATATGTGAGGAGGCAGGACACTACCAAGTATGATGGGAAAGGAGACTATTGATTTTTCCCTTGTTGTTATGAACACTACAGAGTGAGTGTGAGAAAAGAGGAATCTGTGAAAGCGAAGGACATTGTTGAGGAGGAGTCTTCCAAATTCGTCCTCATGGATTCACGGTCGGGCTAGGGGGTGACTCGGGCAAGTGTTTTGGCTTCCTTATTCTATGGTTGGGAGGAACATGGTTGTTACCTTTGTCTTCCTTCAAGTTTGTTCAGATATGTAAACCTTTCCCTACTCTGTTCTTGGATGTTTTTGTGTGTAACTGATATTATGCATTTAACTGTACTAAGTTGAAATGATTTTTCCATGGATCTCATCTATTCGTCGTATGAAATTTACAATCATGGTATAAATTATGGACTGGTCCTTCCCAAAATCTAGAATACTAGGCAAACTTTATATGTATACGATTAAACTTAAGAGAACAGATCCATCAACAGGATATGTTTAAATCGGTAGTCAAAATGCTAGTTAGGACGATCTGTGTACTAACACACTTGAGGAGAACCGATCTGTATAGGTATAGGTTTATTTCTATGACTGAGATATTAAACAGTTATAACTTTGAGAAATCAGAGTTGAGTAAATCTGTACCTAAAGAACGTTTAGATATATCACTAGAGTTAAAAAATTCAGAAAAACCGTGCCCTTAATGAAGACTTCCTTTTTAATACATTTAAGAATTGAAGCAAAGTACAGGACAGTAAAAATCTTATGGATCAATCAACTGTGTATTGATATACTATACATATATATGCATTTGGAAATCGTAAACCGAAAGTAAACTATCTACATCAGAAAGGTCGATATGATATAAGTTTTATCTTTTTCTTGTCTTATATGACTTTTACTGATCAGGCGCATGCAACATGCAAATGAAATACTAGTTGTGTAAAGAATGGCAAATTTTTGAAAGTTAAAGAAATCTGGAAAACCCCTTTTGTTTATCAGACGCTCGAAAGTAAAATCATGGAAATTGACATCTATTATAATATTCTATGCATTCTATATTCCAAGAGCAGTTTACCCTTTCCACAACAAAAAAGTCTGTGGCGGTTTAGAAGTTGGATTAACCCTTAAGGAGATCCAAAACAATTTTTCAGAAGTCTATACGTATAACCACAACCAAAATATTTACTCTAAATGAAAATAATTTAATCAACAACTGATACAAATAAGGATTTCATTAAAATCGATTCATTGTATATTCTACCTCTACCACATTACCCAATATAAATTATGTCTGGAAGAGCACTATGTAGAGACTATCAACAAACCTCAATAAAGAAAGAAATTTACAATCCTTGTTTAAAACAATTATGTACATCTAATGATTTGGTATCAGTCATATGCCAATAACGCCAGGGTAATAACCCAACACCACCAGGTATTTCTAGATCTTTCAGGAATTCTCTTAAGAGACACTAGATTACCTTTCTGAGCAGGACCCGATTTAGATCAAGCGCCATTTTTCCACTTCGACCTACAAAAGGAGCGAAGCATTCTGTTAGTTATGGAATATAGGTCTCACCAAACTCGAATACTTTCTTTTATCAAACATACAAGATAATGATTGGGTGAAATCATTTACTTATCTTTGATTTTCCATAGGTAGGCTTCCTTTCTGAATAGCAACCGCCAAAAGGGGAGGAGCGAATGCGATCAAGATGATGGGTAACCACACAACAAATAGGGGCCCATCATTAGTTACAGTATCCAGAAAAAAAGAGACGGGTTCATAAACAATGCGCTTTCATAAAATTATAGGAATTCCGACATCGAATCGAGAAAACAAAGGGAAATTTTCATACAGTTATACAGAGGAACAGACAAGTTGCAGACATATATCTATATTAAACATGAGCTTCATGAGCCTATAAACTAATAATATGAGGATACTTATTATCTTTAAAAAACCACAGGAACCTTCTTAAAATAAAGGAAAAGTCTACTCTAAACCACGACCAAAACCATACAAAACCCAAAAACCATCGTCTGTGGAATGATATAGAAATTTTAACCCGAGAGGTATCGCTAGTTCCTGGTTCCACAGGAAGAAGTACAAATGGGTATCCATTCTCCTCAGTGGGGTTATGGGTTTTAGTCAAGACAAGGTACAATCGAATAACTCATCGAGGGAATGATATTTTGTCATTATACAGAGAATACCCAAATACAACAGAGATCATTGTCAAAACTGACCATCTACCAGTTCACTAACCCTGGAAAACAAAAAATGCATTATAGTAAGGCTTTCCCCAAAACAATGATACAACACAGCGTAAGTGGGAAGGTCAAGCATAAAGGCACACTAATTGCGAATAACCCTCAGAAGCCCCAAGGAAACAAGAGAACGAAGGGTGGAAGTGTGACAAGAAGAGCTCTCTATTTATAGCGAGGAAAACCATAACGCCTTTGTTGAGTTTCAGTAACGAGGAAGTAATTTAATAAAAGTTAAATGTTATAGTGGGAGCACAGATCTTACCAGCAGGTTGGATGGAAGATATTGCCTCCATCATGGGCATTCCCTAGTTTTCCTTTGACAACATTTCAGAATCGCAGAACCAAACCTCTGTGAATTTACTCGTTACCAAAATGAACCGCTATAACCCAAAGAAAATCCTTACCATGTGGATTAAATGTTGCTGGTACGAGAGAAGGGTCAGACATGTGAAGAGAGGAACTTGGCTCATTCACAATGGACAAAGGGTCAGGTGATGGCCTCAACTCTCACACACATTAGGGTCCATTAATGGTCGGGCCAGGTATTAACTCTCAAATGAATTGTTCCAACCAGTTCAATTAATGGGTTGAGGATGAATAAGCGCTTGCACATTTAAGGTAAGTTTTAACCTAACTAACACCAACCTCGTTAAGGTAATTTTTAGTTGGAATCCCATATGAGACAGGTGGAGTCAACAAATAGATAGCACAAGTTATTGGTTTTCAAATAATCATTACAGCAGTTTTAAACCGGGAAGTACTTACCCCATCCTTATTAATCCAGACATTTTAGCAGAGGGGTATAACCTTCCTCTTCACCTATATTTCTCTTACATGACTCCTTTGAACAAGTGGTTAAGGTTTCTCATAGGACTAAGTCCCAAATTCCTTCATAGTGGTAAGTGAAAATTATATGGATATATCATTTTTTTTTATGTTGGTATGAAGGTAAACATAGTCTGAAGGACTATAAGTGAGTGATGAAGCATGGAGTAAGAACATCTTGAAATAATGTTTCAAATATTAAATTGGGTAGCGAATTTAATCAACATCAGCTAGTACCCTTTTTTTTTAATGATGAACCCATTCAAGGGTGAATGTATAAAGAAAGTTTTTTTTTTTATTTGATAGTTTTGAGTTCTATTACATATGGTATCAAAGCGAGTTTACAACAATGGGCTTTGAACAGGGCCACACTAGAACTTTGGCATATATATATATATTCTTACTGACGATAAACTAACAAAACTCCTTTGTACAAACATAAATTGTTTTCTATTTCGTGTCAATTATGGCAGCTCAGGACGATGCATAAATCAGAATAGAAGGAAATCCAACGCAGGGACCTCATGGAGATCCAAAATAGAATAGTGATGGAAGCTCTCCTATGGAAGTACTAGAAACAATGAGGAATCTTATCGTTGAGGTGCAAGTCTTCAAATCAGACAATGAGAAATTGAAGAAAGCACAACAAGAACAACGAGATATAAATGAAGTCCTTCTATGCAGTATAGTGACCAAGAAAATTCGAAAGGATGATAACCAGGATGAAGAGGTCAACAAAAGGGCCTCCAAGAATTCTGGGCCTGAAATAGAAAAAGGAGACAATTCGTCTAAAGGTACACCCTTAGCTAAGGAAAAAACTAAAACAAACAAGAAAAGAAAACAAATAGACCACCTTGAAGGAGAATTTAAAAAGATTTAACCAACTACCTTTGATGAAGAATCGAGGACAAGAGAAGAAGTCGAAGCATGGGTGTTGGACATCAATAAATAATTCCAAATCTACAATCATTCCATTAACATGAAGGTCAGAATGGCCATCTACAATCTGAAAGGGAAGGCCAACATCTGGTGGAAAGACTTGATATTGGCCAAGGGCCTAAAGGAGAAATAGATGGAATGGTCCAACTTTAAGAAGTATTTCAAGAAACAATACCTTTATGAAAGATATTATGAAAGGAAAATGAAAGAATTTTAGGAGTTACGACTCGGACAGATGACGATGGAGGACCTCATAAATAAATTTCTAGAACTAATAAGGTTCGTACCATACATCCGGGAGGATAAGGTAAAAATCCAACGGTTCTTAAGCTGTTTACCACAGTCCTACAAGGACATAATTGAGTTTGACAACCCCAAATCCTTGAGTGAAGTGTTCCAGAAGGAGCGAATGTGCTATGAACAGTATAAATAGTGATAAGAGTTTCCCAAAACCTGGAAGGATAAGAAAAAAGATCGAATGAACCAGCGGAAGAAGGGATACCAACCAACTCCTTATTGGAATGCAACAAAAGGTTTTTCGAGAAAGGATTACCACTCCAATTATCTGAATACTCAAGGCAGCGGAAAACCGGTAAACCCGGGGACAAAAAAGTTTGGGGACAGTCTTCACGAGCCATTAAAGTGTTGGGAATGTGGAGAGCCTCATCTAAGAAGGAACTTTCCACGTTTAAATTCAGCGAATAGAACTACTATTCATAATTTGCAGGAAGCCTCAATAGTGGGAGATATGGGAAAAATCTGGCATCAGATAAATGCAACCATAGATGGCCGAGAAGATGACCACCAGTCCTCAGTGGTAGAGATCCAAAGTAAAATCAATAACTCTCGAATCTCAGTCTTAATTGATCCTGGAGCTATGTTAAGTTATGTTACTCCTGATGTAGTAGAGACAAACAAACTTAAGAAACTAGAGCACACAAAACCATGGATGGTACAACTAGCAACAAGAACTAAAAGGAAAGTAGTTGAATTTATTTTGGATTTTGAGTTCAGCCTAGAGGGTCAAAATATAAGGACAAATCTGTACATCCTACCACTAGGATCTTACAACATGATTATCGATATGGACTGGTTAGAATAGCGCAAAGAAGTACTAGATTGTTATACAAAGTTAGTTAAATATAAAGATTATTTTGGCACTACTAGAACAACCCAAGGTATACCAAAAACTATATCAGTCAGACAAATTTCAGCGATGAAACTCAAGAAATGTATGAGAAAGGGATGTCAAGTTTATGCCATCCAAGTAATGAATCTGTTAGAGGAAGTAGATAAGACAAAGTTAGAATACTTTGCTGTCCTACGTGACTTTAGAGACATGTTTGTAGATGAGATACCAGAATTACCTCCTAGAAGGGAAATAGATTTCTCCATAGACCTACTACTGAGCTCAGCCCCAATCTCAAAGGCACCTTACCGAATGAGTCTACAAGAAATGACAGAATTAAGAGTACAATTACAGGAATTGTTGGATAAAGAGTATATCAGACCAAGCGTTTCACCATGGGGGCACCCGTCCTCTGTGTGAAAAAGAAATACGGTACTCTAAGAATATGCATTGATTATAGACAACTAAACAAAATGACTATTAAGAACAAATACCCCTTACCAAGGATAAATGATCTGTTCGACCAAGTAGGTGGGGCCAAGATCTTTTCAAAGTTGGATTTATGATCCGGTTATCATCAAGTTAGGATAAAGGACGAGGACATAAACAAAAAAGATTTTCAAACAAGATATGGACACTACAAATTTGTAGTCATACCTTTCGAGCTCACTAACGGACCAGGCACATTTATGTGCCTGATGAATAGTATTTTCAACCAGTACTTAGACAAGTTCGTAGTAGTATTTATTGACGATATCCTGGTCCATTCCAAAATGAAGGAAGAACATGAGGAACACTTAAGAATAGCTTTGCAAACGTTGAGGAAACACAAACTGTATGCCAAGTTTGACAAGTGTGACTTTTATCAAAAGGAAATACAATATCTAGGACATGTAATTTCAGCAGAAGGCATTGTCGTAGATTTGGAAAAGATAAAAACCATTATGGAATGGCTAGTACCAAAGGATGTGGCAGATATCTGGTCATTCATGGGAATCACCGGATATTATCGCAGATTTATAGAAGGGTTTTCCAAGATAGCCTACCCTATCACATCATTACAAAAGAAAGGGACCAAGTTTAACTGGTCGCAGAAGTGTCAATATAGTTTTAACAAGCTGAAGGAATTATTGACAACTACACTCATTTTGAAGGTAGCAGACCCAGATAAAGACTTCAGAGTATGTGTTGATGCAAGTAAAGAAGGACTAGGTGGTGTCCTAACTTAGGAAGGACACGTGATTTGTTATGATTACCGAAAATTAAAAGAACATGAGCAAAATTATGTCACTCATGACTTAGAATTGGCAGCGGTAATACATGCCTTAAAAATGTGGTGACACTACATAATTGGAAGAAAGTTGCTACTACTGACAGATAATAGCGGTGTAAAATATTTGTTTAGCCAACCAAAGCTCAATGCAAGGCAAGCCAGATGGCAAGCCTTCTTGAGTGAATTCGACTTTGAAGCTAGACATATCAAGGGTAAAGAAAATAAAGTAGCAGACACTCTAAGTAGAAGAGTCCATGGGTTATTTGAGAGAAATATCAATAGGGCAGAAAGTGATCTGGAACAAAGAATAAGGACGACAAGTATTAACAACGAAAATTACACTAAGATGATGGCAGAATTACAAAATAGTATCACAAACTCAGACAAACTAGATCTAAGTATCGATAAGAAGGGACTATTATGATTTAAAAACAAGCTTTACATACTAGAATTAGCAGAATTAAAGGTAAAAGTCTTGGACGAAGTGCATAATAAGCCGTATTCGGGCCACCCAGGTTACTAGAAAACAATAACAACACTTGGAAAACTATTTTACCGACGTAATATGAAGGGCAAAACAGTGGAATACTTGGCTAGGTGCCAAGATTTTTAGCAGGTTAAGGCCAAGCACCAACATCCAGCCGACCTATTACAACCATTACCAGTACCATAATGGAAATGGGAGACGATATCGCTAGACTTTATAACATGTTTTCCTAAAACTCAAAAACTGAACAATTCTATCATGGTTGTAATCGATAAACTCAGTAAGTCTGCACACTTTTTTCCTGTAAAGTCTACTTTTAAAGCTATAAACATTGTTGAAATATTCATGAATGAAAATTTTAGACTGCATGGTATTCCTAAAATGGTGATTTCAGATAGAGATGTAAAATCCACATCCGCTTTTTGGAAGGAATTGTTTGCAGGGATAAATACTAATTTGAATTTCAGTATGAGTTATCACCCACAGACGGATGGATAGACTGAGAGGACAAACCAAATCATGGAGGATATGCTCCGCATGTATGTAAGAACAAAACCAAACAAGTGGGAAGACTATCTACACTTGGTAGAATTTGTGTATAACAATGGGTACCAAACTTCGTCCAAGTTGAGCCCTTTCAAAATACTATACAACAAAAAATGTATGACTCCAATTAGTTGGGATAACCCGACTGACCGACTCATGGTTGGACCAGAGATACTCCAATAAAAAGAGAACATGGTGAGAAAAGTGCAACATAACTTGAAAGAAGCACAAGACAGACAGAAGAACTATGCAGATAAAAAAAGAAGACACTTGGAATTCCAAGTAGGGGACCATGTTTATTTGATGGTCAAAGCCCGAAAGAGCTCATTGAAGTTAGGAAATTGTGCCAAGATAGCACCTAGGTTTTGTGGGCCCTTCGAGATATTAACTCGAATTGGACCCGTAGCATATCAACTAACACTCCTAGCTAATCTAAGAATTCATATTGTGTTTCATGTTTCTTTTAAAAAAAAGTACATTCATGACCCTACTCATATGATTGATTGGAACTTGGTGCAGGTGGAACCCGAAGGCAAGTTCCAGGTGGAACCCCTGCGTATTCTGGACTGGAGAGAAATAACACTTCGAAACATAGCCGTCGCTGAGGTAAAGGTGCAATGGAAGCACTTTGGTCCTGAGGAGGCCACTTGGGAGTTGGAGGGATATCTACGGAGATCTCATCCAATCCTGTTCCAAGAAAGTAACGAACACTGGGGACAGTGTTTTATTGAAGGGGGAAATGATGTGACATCCCAAAATAAAGTATTTTTTTTAAATTTAAATTTTTGGAAAATTATTCCATTTTTAGTAAATTCGAATTTGGAAAATTTTGCCTTTTATGGAAATTTAGAAGTTCGAATTTAATAATTGTAATTAATTATTATGACTGTTGGGCAGATATCTGTTTTGACCCAACTAACTATTTGACTATGACATTTTTATGAAAACATAATATTTTATATTGATTAGAGGAGGGCAAATGGAACAACCATGTTAAAAAAGTAGCTAACCATGACTCCATGAGTGGGTAACCTATTGGAACTACCTCTGGGATGATTATTACAAGTGGAAAATCAGCTATTTGGCCATTGGTAGCCCCTGGAAATCATGGATTTAGAAAGCTACGAAAATTCCCAAGGGAGGGAAAAAGACCTAGGAAAAAGGATTTTTTTTTTTGAATAAAGAGCATATGTGAGGAGGTAGAATGCTGCCAAGTATGCTGGGAAAGGAGACAATTGATTTTTCCCTTGTTGTTATGAATACTACAGAGTGAGTGTGAAGAAAGAGGAATTTGTGAAAGCGAAGGATATTGCTGAGGAGGAGTCTTCCAAATTCACGCTCATGGATTCATGGTCAGGCTAGGGGGTGAATCGGGCAAGTGTTTTGGCTACCTTTCTACAGTTGGGAGGAATGTGGTTGTTCCCTTTGTCTTCCTGGAAGTTGGTTCAGATATATAAACCTTTCCCTACTCTGTTCTTGGATGTTTTTGTGTGTAACTAATATTATGCATTTAACTGTACTAAGTTGAAATGATTTTTCCATGGATGTCATCTATTCGCTGTATGAAATTTACAATCACAGTCTAAATTCTAGATTGGTCCCTCTCGAAATCTAGAATACTAGGCAAAATTTATCTATATACGATTAGGCTTAAGAGAACAGATCCATCAATAGGATATGTTTAAATCGGTAGTCGAAATGATAGTTAGGACGATCTTTGTATTAACATGCTTGAGGAGAACCAATCTGTATAGGTATAGGTTTATTTATGTGACTGAGATATTAAACAGTTATAACTTTGAGCAATCAGAGTTGAGTAAATCTATACCTAAAGAACGTTTAGATATATCGCTAGAGTTAAAAAATTCAGAACAATCATGCCCTTAACGGAGACTTCTGTTTTAATACATTTAAGAATTGAAGCAAAGTACGGGATAGTAAAAATATTATGGGTCAATCACCTGTGTATTGAGATACTACACATATATATACATTTGGAAATCATAAATTGGAAGTAAACTATCTACATTAGAAAGGTCGATATGATATACATTTTTTCTTTTTCTTGTCTTATATGACTTTTTGTAATCTCCCCAAGGCCGAGCTCTGTTGTAAATCATGTTTATGAAATGAATTGTCATTTTTTTTATATGCTTGTGAGCCAAGTTAATATAAGCTTGTGGTATTATGTGATTATTAGGCTAGAGAGCCTAAGTGTTGAAGGCCAAGAGCCTGATTTTGTACATGTATCTATGCAGAACATTAATAAAAATATAAACACCACTGTGTGCAGACCGACCATGATGAATGAGTGATGGGGGACTAAGATTCCATAGAATGGGTAAGGGATTAGGGGATGGAAGGTGAGAAGAGGGGCTAAGTGTTGAGCCCAGGGGCTTAAGTCCTTGGGAATAATATTTTAATATTATTCCAAAAAAACCATGTGAAATATATGTTTTATCCTAAGTTCTTTTAGAATGACAAGTGAATTCCAAATGGGTATGAATGCATGTTGATGGAATGTGTGCAGTTTCATAGTTGACAAGTGTCAACCCAAGCACATGCAGATAAAATGGCTGAGTTGAGCCGTGATGGGGGTTCCTCCTCCATTTTCGACCCTCGACTGCCTGAACCGAAAATGTGGTATGACCTCTGCAGGAATACCCTCGTGCATCCCTGGAAGCTGAAAAGCCTTTATTGATTCATGAGATAGCCGGTACATCCTCTGTTTGAATAGTTTGATCCCGTGCATGGGATCTTTGTACACCTGGTGCAATTCTGAAACCAAAACCATGAGTCTATCCCATGATTGTTGAGCTTGTTTGGGAAGCCGTGTCTATTTTCCTAGAGGGATGTTGTGGCCACACAGTGCTAGACTGTGCGTGGCTCGTCAGCCAGTGTAAGTTTGTGCTGAGCCTGTGTGTAACCTCTCTCCAAGAGAGGGAGGTGGTTTTTGTTGGAAGAGGTAGGTTGTCAGGCCTGTGAGCAACTCTCTCCAGGTGAGAGAGTGTGCTAAGGAAGGAGAGAGCTCCTGGAAGGAACCCTGTAGCTACCATAGAGCTCGAAGATTTCCGGTCTGGTCTGTTGCTGAAACCCAAGGCAAGGGAGGTTAGCAGCCGAAGGACTATCTAAGTGACAGAGAAGGCGTATACTCCTGGGGTGCTACAGGCATGTGGGGAAGGAGAGTCTGTGGGCGGTGGGCATAAGTGGTTCTTGGGAGAGAATCCTTCCTTTTGACTGTGTGTTTTCCTTGTAACCTCAGCCTAGCCTAGGATTCCTTGCCTTGGGGTGGAGCTTAGTCCCATCTCAGGGATGACCCACTATTGAGCTTGATGAGCAGTGTGGTCTAAGGCTAGGAGGTTCGTGGAAGGCCTGCACATGGGTGGTGGAATTACCCCAGTTTCAATGATAAGTACCAGATTATGCTTTAATTATATTTTGCACACCTGTGTATTTATATTTATCATGTATTCTACTGTGCATATGGATTAATGATAATTCCATGGATTATTTATGTTATCAGTAAGCGTGTTCTTACTCTGAGTTTGCATGTGTTTAACCTCTTTTAAATGCATGTTATTAATTAAGCATAAAAATGGTGTTGTTCCACAAAGTAGTGTTCACCCAGCCAGTGGGTTGGATGATGGTCGAGGAGGCGTTACAGTATGGTATTAGAGCCAAGGTTCTAACGTTGAGCCTAGATGGGCCAGAGAAGTGGTCTTTGGATCGAGGTTTTGAGAAGAAATTGTGTCTGGAGGACCAATTTCAGACCTTTGAATGTTCTTGAGTGTCAAGGAGTCACTTGGCCATGATAAAAATCTTAGGAGGTGTAGCGGTGTTATAGAAACTACAGCCAGTGTGGTATATGGCCATAGGGAGAGAGAGAACTCCCCACTAGAAGTGTTGGATCCATAGGATCTGTTCGGGAGGAAAGGAGAACCCTCACGACCGTAAGATTTGGAGAACTTGCACAAGGTTTAAAACCCTTTGGAGTTGCAAAGGAGTGGAGTAAGAACCCACTTACCCTAAGTTGGGTTGTAAAATGCGTGTTTCGTTAAGTGACGGGAAAATATGAGTGGATGGAGTCTGTGCACCTAGATCTACATTCAGGGTTCCATTCCAGACCCCCTTCATCATTCTACCTTTAACAAGAGGGGGGGGGGGGATCCAGAATTGAGCACGCAGGTTTCAACGACTTAGATTGGGGTGCTCGATCCTACGGATAAGATTGGATTATGGACCCCCTTTTCCTGTCTACCTTTAATAAGGGGGGGGATCTAGAATGGGTGGCTTTGTGTGGGTCCCGTTTCGACCTCTTTGTTAGGGCCGTCCATCGGAAAGGACGCGTGGAGAGAGATCATCCTTTTGCTGACTCGTAACTTGAAATGGTCAAAGGGTGAGCTCAAGAGAATTCACGAAATGCAAATTCATGTTTGGATCACAACCGTCGATCTAAGAGAGATCTAGATCGTTAATTGTCCAGGTAGAAATCGACATTTCGGGAGATGGGAAGTGAAGAGAGGTGAATACCTCTGAAACCTGAAACCCTGAAATCCCGAAATGATCTACACCATAGATCATAGGAGAGGAACTTGATTGTGGGATGAATAGACCGTAATTTTTAGAATTTCGGCAAACGAAAGCTCGAGATGTGTGGATGCACGAACTTTTGATGCCCGAAACCCTGAAACACCAAAAAGATTTGCGCCATAGATCTGAGAAAGGTCTGATTGTTGGATTTCACTTGGAATGGACGTGGACACATGGGTGTGTACCATGTGCCAGTGGGTCGAGAAGAAAAGAGAGAGTGGTGGGACCCATGGACATCACCAAAGGTGACGTGGACCCTCCTGAACGTGCCACGTGCCACCGTGGGTGTGGGTGACAACTATGCTATGTGGACCCAAAGGGTAAAGTAAATCGAGATTTTGAAAGTTGGGATTGGAAAGGAAAGCAAGTCTGGAAGCCTGAAGGACCGAAACCCTGAAAACCGAAGTCCTGAAGTCCCAAAATTTTTGGAGACGAAAGAACCGTAGAAAATCTAAAGGCTAAATTGCCATGTTGTGGGCCCTAAGAGTAAGGAAACCGAATTTTCAGAATTCAAGGACTGAAGTGACAAATATTGGGAGTCGCTGCATCGTGAACTCTCAGTTCACAAAAATCCTAAAAAGATATAGACTGTTAGATCCAAATCATCAAGGATTTTTGGATCTCGTACAAGAACCCGTGTATCAGATTTTGGGGATTGTAGCGACAAGAAGTTGGGAGTCACTGCATCGTGAACTCCCAGGTACAGAAGACCTGAAAATCGAAGTCCTGTAAACAAGTATGAGATTTGCATGGACCGAGACGTCGAAACCAGAAGTCCCAAAAGAGAGAATGAGAACCTCGTGGACCAAGACCCCGAAACCCGGAGTCCCGAAGTCCCAAAAATTACAGAGCCGAATAGAGCTCAGAAAAATTAGTGGATTCGAAACGTTTTTCTTATTTGTGTTGATTAATGAATGTTGTGAATTTATTAGGGGCTTAAGGCCTGACAAAATTCGGTTGACTACACATTGTGTGTGCAGAGTTAAACGAGTGTCAGGACAGCCGAGTATAGAAATGGAAGAGGTGCAGATTGCCTTCGAATCATAGGACGAAAGAGAAGGAAGGTATGTCAACCTGGGAGTCAAAGGATCGAAATCCAATGGGCATGGAAGAGAATTGGATAAGGAAGGGCATATAATGAAAATCATTGAAGGATTGCAGAAAGATGCCTAGGCTTGCCGAGCTGATAGCCGAAAGCTCATGAGGGTCAGGGATCAGCAGGGTGAATTCAACTTAAAAATTTTGAAGAGCCTGGAAAGAATAGAAAGGAAATTAGAGAAGGGGAGTGACTCAAGAAAGATAGAGAGTAGCAGGATCCCTGATAGGAAAAGAATATCAAGAAGTGTTAGGACCCATGAGAGGAGAATAAGATCGAGGAGTGGTAGAAAACATCATCGTCACTCCCCAAAGCATTCTAGTAGGGATGCACACAACAGTTCAAGCCCATCCCCTACCAGAAAACACTGAATATATGGAGTGGATGAATTGAAAGGGGATATGAACAAGATCAAGCCTCCAATTTTTGATGGAGAACATAAGAAGGACGAAGATGCTGAAACATGGCTAATTGGCATGAGGAAATATTTCCAACTGCAGAATTATTCCTCTCATGCAGAAGGAAGGATTGTGATGTATCAACTAAAAGGAAAAGCATCCATGTGGTGGGATTAGTTTGTGCAGGTGAAGCACATTAGGGAGAAATATATCACTTGGAAGGAGTTCAAGAGGTATTTCAAGAAGAAATACTTGACTAAAAGATACTATGATAGAAAGATGAAGGAGTTCTTCGAACTCAAGCTAGGCAGCATGACCATTGATGAATACGAATGAAGCTTTTTGGAACTACTTAAGTATGTTCCATTCATCAAAGATGAGGCTATCAAGATTCAGAGGTATCTGAGTGGACTGCCACCTTCCATTAGTGACAAGATTTAGTATGATGATCCTAAGACTATGGAAGAAACAATAAGAAGGGAAAAATGTTTGTATGAGTAGAACAGAGAAAAACCTACTTTTCATAAGGCTTGGGATGGCCAGAGGAAGTTTAAGAAAGAGTAGAGGTAGAAGGGAAACAAGCCTCCCTTTTTTAGGAACAGTCCTCAAGGAAAACCATCTTTTAGAGAGCCCAGGAAGGCTGAAGTGGGTGATAAAATGCCAAGACTACCACCAATGGAGTGTTGGGGTTGTAAAGGAAACCATAGGTACAAAGAATGCCCCCATAGAAAATATAAAGCGAGAACCATCCACAATGTTCAGCAAGATGAAAAAGTGGAGGATATGGGCAGTAGAATGCCAAGGATCTAAGCAGCCCTAGACAACGAGCAAGCTAAATTTCAATCACACATGATTGAAGTGGAAGGTATGATTAACAATCGACCATTTATTATTTTAATTGATTCAGGGGCTAGCCATAGCTATATAGACCCTAGAGTGGTAGAAAGTTTTCATTTGATAAGAAGAAAAAATGAAAAGTCTTAGTTAGTGCAGTTGGCTACAGGAACCAAGAGGAAAGTCACTGAGTTGGTTAAGTCTTATTCTGTGGACATGAAAGGAGTGAGCAGGAAAGATGAATTGAATATTCCGCCTTTATTCTCTTATGATTGTTTAATTGGGATGGACTAGTTGGACCAACACCATGCCCTCATGGACTATCGTAACAATAAATTTACATGCTTGGATGAGGAGGGGAATCGGAAAACAATTCAAAGAATTTCTAGAGTTGTGGTTGTTAGAGAAATCTCAGCAATGCAGCTGAAGAAGTGCTACAGAAAAGGTTGTCAATTAATTGCAACCTGTGTGGAGGAAGCATCCAAAGATGAAGTATCAAATATTGGAGACCATGTGGTACTAACAGAGTTTGAAGACGTATTTCAGGAGGTACCTGGACTACCTCCAAAGAGAGACATTGATTTCTCTACAAATTTGATGACTGGAGCAACTCCAGTTTCGAAAGATTCTTATAGAATGAGTACGCTAGAACTGAAAGAGCTATAATTGCAGCTTGAAGAGCTTCTAAAGAAGGGGTACATTCACCCAATCATGTCACCTTGGGGTGCCCTGGTACTATTCGCGAAGAATAAGGATGGGACGTTGAGGCTATGCATTGATTTCAAAGAGTTGAACAAAGTAACTGTCAAGAACAAGTATCCTCTGTCGAGGATCGACGATCTTTTCGATCAGTTGAAGGGTGAAAATATATTTTCGAAGATAGATATCATATCAGGATATCACCAAGTAAGAATAACGGATGAGGACATCAGGAAGACTACCTTTAGAACAAGGTATGGTCATTACGAATTCACAGTGGTACCATTTGGGCTGTCAAACACACCTGTTGTTTTTATGTGCTTGATGAATGGTGTATTCAGGGACTATTTAGACAAGTTTGTCATAGTCTTCCTAGATGAAATTTTGGTGTATTCCAAGTCAGAGGAAGAGCATAGACAACACCTGAGAATGGTGTTGCAAGTGTTGAGAGAACACCAGCTATATGCCAAGTTGAGAAAATGATCATTTTATCAAAGGCAGATACATTACTTAGGGCACATTATTTCAGAAGAAGGGATCATCGTGGGTCCTGAGAAAGTTGAGGCCATCAGAGAATGGTCATCACCAAGGAATGTGGTGGAAGTTAGATTATTTATGGGTCTAGCGGGCTATTACAGAAGGTTTATCATAGGGTTCTCAAAGATATCTCACCCTATCACTTCCTTGCAAAGGAAGGATAAAAAGTTTCAGTGGAATGAAGAGTGTGAGAAGAGTTTCCAACGATTGAAGCAGTTGTTAATCAGTGCTCCAATCTTGAGGATTATAGATCCAAATATGGATTTCATGGTGTGCACAGATGCATGCAAGGAAGGGTTGGGAGTATTTATCAGCCATAATGGATTTGTAATCTATTATGAGTCTAGGAAGCTGAAAGAGCATGAAAAGAATTATGCCACTCACGGTTTGGAGTTGGCAGTCATCGTTCATGCTCTGAGGAAATCGAGACATTACCTCATGGGAAGGAGATTTGAATTGAGAATAGACCACAACGGTCTGAAATATTTGTTTGTCCAACCAACCTAAATGTTAGACAAAGTAGGTGGCTAGAGTTTCTGTGTGAATACGACTTTGATATCAAGCATATCAAAGGGAAGGAAAACAAGGTGGTTGATGCACTTAGTAGAAAGGTGCACAACTTACATGCTTCAGCCATTAGCATGTACAAGACTGATATTAAGGATAGAATTGTGGAAGCTGCAAATGCAGATTTGCAGTATAAAGACCTGGTAGCAAATCTACAGTAGAGTGAGAGACCGCAAAAAGAGGAAAATTACGCCTTGGAAGCTGATGGAATACTTCTGTACAAAAGAAGAGTGTATATACCCAATGTCTAGGATTTGAAACTTGCTATTCTAAGAGAAATCAATAACGTGACATATGTTGGACATCCTGGATATCAGAAGACTATGGCAGCAATCAAGAACCATTATTTTTGGCTAGGTATGAAGAGAGAGATCACTGAATACATCGCCAGATGCATGGAGTGCCAGAAAGTTAAAGATGAGCATAGGCACCCAACAGGGTTGCTACAACCCATACCCATTCCTGAGTGGAAGTGGGAAGTAGTAACAATGGATTTTATTACAGGATTTCCCAGAATGAGCAAGCTGCATGATTCGATCATGGTGGTGGTGGAAAAGATTACAAAAGTTGCCCATTTTATTCCACTAAAAACTACTCACAAGGAAGCAGATGTTGTTGATATTTTCCTAAGGGAAGTGGCACGCTTGCATGAAATTCCTAAAACAATTGTGTCTGATAGGGACCCAAAATTCACCTCGAATTTCTAGAAAGGATTGTTCAAAGGATTCAGAACGAATTTGAACTTTAGTACAACGTATGATCCTGAGTCTAATGGATAGATAGAGAGGGTGAACAGAGTAATAGAAGACATATTGAGAATGTATGTGATGGAAAAACCATCAAGATGGAAAGACTACCTGCACTTGGTAGAATTCACCTACAATAATGGGTATCACGCATCATTGAAGATGAGCCCATTTGAAGCACTTTATGGAAGAAAGTGCAATACTCTAGTGAGTTGGGATAATCCAGCTGATAGAGAAGTAGTTGGGCCAGAGTTGCTCAAGGAGATGGAGGACCAAATGATAAAAATTAAGTAGAATTTGAAAGCTGCCCAGGACAGGCAAAAAATTTATGCTGATAAGAACGAAACCCACAGAGAATTCAAAGTGGGTGATCATGTTTTCCTAAAAGTGAAAACTAATGGGAGTTCCCTGAAGCTGGGAAGTTGCGCCAAATTGGCAGCTAGATTTTGTGGGCCATTTGAAATCCTGGAAAGGATTGGGCTAGTTGAATACATGCTTGCACTACCTACATCTATGACTGTACAAAATGTGTTTCATGTTTCATTGCTTAAGAAATATATACCTGATGCTAATCATGTTATTCAATGGAATGTGGTTCAGGTGGAACTAGAAGGTGTCCTGCAAGTGCATCATGTGCGCATAATGGACAGGAAAAACAAATAGCTCCGGAATCGATCTATAGGGCTTGTAAAGGTCCAGTGGACCTAGTACAGTCCTGAGGATGCGGCATGGGAGCATGAAGATGCTATGTAGGTAGAGTACCTGCATCTTTTTTAAAATTTTGAAAAGCTTGTAGATGCAGTCTAATGTTTCACTGAGGATAGTGCATAAATAAGGGGAGGGGGATTATAATGTCCCCAAGGCCGAGCCCTGTTGTAAATCATGTTTATGAAATGAATTATAATTATGTTTTTATAGGCTGGTGAGCCAAGTTAATATAGGCTGGTGGGCTTATGTGATTATTAAGATAGAGATCCTAAGTGTTGAAGGCCAAGAGCCTGATTTTGTACATGTATATATGCAGAACATTAATAAAATAATAAACACCACCACGTGTAGACCGACCATAATGAATGAGTGATGGGGGACTAATATTTCATAGAATGGGTAAGGGATTAGGGGCTAGAAGGTGGGAAGAGGGGCTAAGTGTTGAGCCTAGGGGCTTAAGTCCTTGGGAATAATATTTTGATATTATTCCAAAATGACCATGTGAAATATATGTTTTATCCTAAGTTATTTTGGAATGACAAGTGACTTCCAAATGGGGAGGAACACATGCAGTTTCATAGGTGACAAGTGTCAACCCAACCACATGCAGATAAAATGACTGAGTTGATTCGTGATGGGGGTTCCTCCTCCATTTTCGACCCTCGACTGCCTGAACCGGAAATGCGGTCTGACCTCTGCAGGAATACCCTCGTGCATCCTTGAAAGACGAAAAACCTATGTTTATTTTTGAGATATACGGTACATCCTTTGTCTGAATAGTTTGAACCTGTGCGTGGGATCTTTGTACACCTGGTGCAATCCCGAAAAAAAATTCATGAGTCTATCCTTTGATTGCTGAGCCTGTTTGGGAAGCCATGTCTATTTTCCCAGTGGGTTGTTGTGACCACGTAGTACTGGACTACACGTGGCTTGCCAGCCAATGTAAGTTTGTGCTGAGCCTGTGTTTAGCCTATCTCCAAGAGAGGGAGGTGGTTGTTGTTGGAAGAGGCAATTTTTCAGGCCTATGATCAACTCTCTCCAGGTGAGAGAGTGCATTGAGGAAGGAGAGAGCTCCTGGAAGGAACCCTGTAGCTTCCACAGAGCTTAAAGAGTTCCAGTCTGGTCTATTGCTAAAACCCAAGGCAAGGGAGGTTAGCATCCAAAGGACTATCTAGGTGACAGAGAAGGTGTATACTCCTGGGGTGGAACATGCATGTGGGGAAGGAGAGTCTGTGGGCAGTGGGCATAAGTGGTTCTTGGGAGAGAATCATTCCTTGTGACTATGTGTTTTCCCTGTAACCTCAGCCTAGCCTAGGATTCCTTGCCTTGGGGTGGAGCTTAGTCCCAACTCGGGGGTGACCCAGTGCTAAGCTTGATGAGCAATGTGGTCTAAGGCTGGGTGGTTTGTGGAAGGCCTGCACGTGGGTGGTGGAATTACCACAGTTTCAAAGATAAGTACCAGATTATGCTTTAATTGTGTTTTGCACACTTGTGTATTTATATTTATCACGTATTCTGCTGTGCATATGGATTAATGATAATTCCATGGATTATTTATGTTAGTAGTAAGTGTATTCTTACTCCGAGTTTGCATGTGTTTAACCTGTTTTAAATGCATGCTATTAATTAATCATAAAAATGGTGTTGTTCTGCATAGTAGCGTCCGCCCGACAAGTGGGTTGGATGACGGTTGGGGAGGCATTACACTTTTACTGATCAGTCGCATGCAACATGCAAATGAAATACTATCTATGTAAAGAATGGAAAATTTTTGAAAGTTAAAGAAATCTGGAAAACCCCTTTTGTTTATCAGATGCTAAAATCGAAAGTAAAATCGTGGAAATTGACATCTATTATAAGATTCTATGCATTCTATATTCCAAGAGTGGTCTACCCTTTCCATAGCCAAAAAGTCTGTGGCAGTTTATAAGTTCGATTAACCCTTAAGGAGATCCGGAACAAATTTTCAAGAGTCTATACGTATAACCACAACCAAAAGATTTAGTCTAAATGAAAAAAATTTAATCAGCAACTGATACAGATAAGGATTTCATTAAAATTGATTCACTGTATATTCTACCTCTATCGCATTACCCAATATAAATTATGTCTAGAAGAGCGCTATGCAGAGACTATCAGCAAACCTGAATAAAGAAAGAAATTTACAACCCTTGTTTAAAACAAATATGTACATCTAATGATTTGGTATTAGTAGTATGCCAAGAACGCCAGGGTAATAACCCAACACCACTAGGTCTTTCTAGATCTTTCAAGAATTCTCCTAATAGACACCAGATTACCTTTCTGAGCAGGACCCGATTTAGATCCAGTGCCATTTTTCCACTTTGACCTGCAAAAGGAGTGAAGCATTCTGTTAGTTATGGAATATAGGTCTCACCGAACTCGAATACTTTCTTTTATCAAACATACAAGATAATTATTGGGTGAAATAGTTTACTTATATTTGATTTTCCATAGGTAGGCTTCCTTTCTGAATAGTGACCGTTGAAAGGGGAGGAGTGAACATGATCAAGATGATGGGTACCCACACAACAAATACGGCCCCATCATTAGTTACAATATCCATAATAAAAGAGATGGGTTCATAAACAATGCACTTTCATAAAAGTACAGGAATTCCAACATTGAATCGAGCAAACAAAGGGGGAATTTCATACAGTTATACAGAGGAACAGACAAGTTGCAGACATATATCTATGTTAAACATGAGCTTCATGAGCCTATACACTGATAATATGAGGATACTTATTATCTTTAAAAAACCACAGGAACCTGCTTAATAGAAAGGAAATGTCTACTCTAAACCATGGCCAAAACCATACAAAACCCACAAACCATCGTCTGTGGAATGATATAGAAATTTTAACACGAGAGGTATCGCTAATTCTAGGTTCCATAGGAGGAAGTACGAATGGGTATCCATTCTCCTTAGTGGGGTTATGGGTTTTAGTCAGGATAGGGTACAGTCGAATAACTCATCAAGGTGTGTAGATAGATCCCAAGATAACATAATGATATTTAGTCATTATACAGAGAATACTCAAATATGACAGAGATCATTGTCAAAACTGACCATCTATGAGTTCACTAACCCTGTAAAAAAAAATGCATTATAGTAAGTCTTTCCCCAAAACAATGATACAACATAGCACAAGTGGGAAGGTCAAGCATAAAGGCACACTGCTTGCGAATAACCCTCGGAAGCCCCAAGGAAACAAGAGAATGAAGGGTGGAAGTGCGACAAGAAGAGTTGTCTACCTGTAGCGAGGAAAACCAGAATGCCTCTGTTGAGTTTCAGTAACAAGGAAGTAATTTAATAACACTTAAATGTTACAGTGGGAGAACGAATCTTACCAGGAGTTTGGATGGAAGATATTGCCTCCATCATGGACATTCCCTAGTTTTCCTTCAACAACATTTCAGAATCGCAGAACCAAACCTCTGTGAATTTACTTGTTACCATAATGAACGGCTATAACCCAAAGAAAATCCTTACCGTGTAGATTAAATGTTGTTGGTATGAAGGAAGGGTCAGACATGTGAAGAGGGGAACTTGGCACATTCACAATGGACAAAGGGTCAGGTGATGGCCTTGACTCTCGCACACATCAGGGTCCATTAATGGCCAGGCCAGGTATTAACTCTCGAATGACTTGTTCCTGGCAGTTCAATTAATGGGTTATGGATGAAGAAGCGCCTGCACGTTTAAGGTAAGTTTTAACCTAACTAACACCAACTGCGTTAAGGTATTTTTTAGTCGGAATCCCATATGAGACAGGTGGAGTCAACAAATAGATAACACGGGCTGTTGGTTTTCAAATAATCGTTACAGGAGCTTTAAACTGGGAGGCACTTACCCCATCCTTATTAATTCAAACATTTTCGCAAAGGGGTATAACCTAACCTTCACCTATATTTCTCTTACATGAATCCTTTGAACATGTGGTTAAGGTTTTGCATAGGACTAAGTCCCAAATTCCTTCATAGTGGTAAGCAAAAATTATATGGATATATCATTTTTTTATGTTGGTATGAAAGTAAACAGAGTTTGCAGGACTACAAGTGAATGATGAAGCGTGGAGTAAGCACAACTTGAAATAATGTTTCAATGATTAAATTGGGTAGAGAATTTAATGAACGTCAGCCAAGACCCTTTTTTTTTAATGACAAATCCATTGAAGGGTGAATCTATAAAGAAATATATATTTTTATTTATTTGACAATTTTGAGGTCTATTACAAATGGTATCAGAGCGAGTTTACAACACTGGGCCTTGAATAGGGGCACACTGGAACTTTGGCATATATATATATTTTCTTACTGATGATAAACTAACAAAACTCCTTTGTACAATTTTTTTTTTCTATTTTGTGTCAATTATGGCAGCTCAGGATGATGTGGAAATCTGAATAGAAGGAAATCCAACATAGGGAACTCATGGAGATCCAAAACCAAAAAGTGACGGAAGCTCTCCTACGAAAGTACTAGAAACAATGAGGAATCTTATAATTGAGTTGCAAGTATTCAAATCAGACAATGAGAAATTGAAGAAAGCGCAACAAGAACAACAAGAGATAAATGAAGTCTTGCTACGCAATATAGTGACCAAGAAAAGTCTAAAGGACGATAACCAGGATGAAGAGGTCAACAAAAGGGCCTCCAAGAATTCTGGGCTTGAAACATAAAAAAGGAGACAGTTCTTCTAAAGGTACACCCTCAGCTGAGGACAAAACTAAAATAGACAGGAAAAGAAAACAAATAGACCACCTTGAAGGAGAATTTAAAAATATTTAACTAGCTACCTTTGATGGAGAATCCAGGACATGAGAAGAAGTCGAAGCATGGTTGTTGGACATCAAAAAATACTTCCAAATCTACAATTATTCCAGTAACATGAAGGTCAGAATGGCTATCTACAATCTGAAAGGGAAGGCCAACATCTGGTGGAAAGACCTGGAATTGGCCAAGGGCCTAAAGGAGAAACAAATGGAATGGTTCGACTTTAAGAATTATTTCAAGAAACAATACCTTTATGAAAGCTATTATGAAAGGAAAATGAAAGAATTTTACGAGTTATGACTCGGACAAATGACGATGGAGGACCTCATAAATAAATTTCTGGAACTACTAAGGTTTGTACCGTACATATGGGAGGATAAGATAAAAATCCAACAGTTCTTAAGCTGTTTACCATAGTCCTACAGGGACACAATTGAGTTTGAAAACCCCAAATCCTTGAGTGAAGTGTTCCAGAAGGAACGAATGTGCTATGACTAGTATAAACAACGGGCAGAGTTTCCCAAAACCTAGAAGGATGAGAAACAAGATCAAATGAACCAGCGGAAGAAGGTATACCAACCAACTCCTTATCAAAATGCAGCAAAAGGTTTTCCGAGAAAGGATTACCACTCCAATTATCTGAATACTCAAGGTAGCGAAAAACTGGTAAACCCGGGGACAAAGAAGTTTGGGGACAACCCTTGCGAGAAATTAAAGTGTTGGGAATGTGGACAACCTCATCTAAGGAGGAACTTTCCACATTTAAATTCAACAAACATAACTGCTATTCATAATTTGCAGGAATCCTCAATGGTGGGAGACATGGGCAAAAGATTGGATCGGATAAATGCAACCATAGATAGCCGACAAGATGACCACCAGTCCTCGGTGGTAGATATCGACGGTAAAATCAACAACTCTCAAATATCTGTATTAATTGATCCTAGAGCTATGTTAAGTTATGTTACTCCTGATGTAGTATAGACGAACAAACTTGAGAAACTAAAGCACGCAAAACCATGGCTAGTACAACTAGCAACAGGAACTAACAGGAAAGTAGTTAAATTTATTTCGGATTTTGAGTTCAGCCTAGACAGTCAAAATATAAGGACAAATATGAACATCCTACCACTATGATCTTATGATATGATTATCAAGATGGACTGGTTGGAATAGCACAAAGAAGTACTAGATTGTTATACAAAGTTACTTAACTATAAAGACGATTTTGGCACTACTAGAACATCCGAAGGTATACCAAAACCTATATCAGTCAGACAAATTTCAGCAATGAACCTCAAGAAATGTATGAGAAAGGGATGTCAAGTTTACGCCATCCAAGTAACGAATCTGTTAGAGGAAGTAGATAAGCTAAAGTTAGAATACTTTGCTATCCTACATGATTTTAGAGACATGTTTGTAGATGAGATACCATAACTAACTCCTAGAAGGGAAATAGATTTCTCCATAGACCTACTACCGGGTTTAGCCCCTATCTCAAAGGAACCTTACTGAATGAGTCTACCAGAACTGACAGAATTAAGAGTAAAATTACAGGAATTGTTGGATAAAGAGTATATCAGACCAAGCATTTCACCATGGGGGGCACCCGTCCTCTTTGTGAAAAAGAAAGACGATACTCTAAGACTATGCATCGATTATAGACAACTGAACAAAATGACTATTAAGAACAAATACCCCTTACCAAGGATAACTGATCTATTTGACCAAGTAGGTGGGGCCAAGATCTTTTCAAAGTTGGATCTACGATCCGATTATCATCAAGTTAGGATAAAGGATGAGGACATAAACAAAAAATTTCAAACAAGATATGGACACTATGAATTTGTAGTCATACCTTTCAGGATCACTAACACACCAGCCATGTTTATGTGCCTGATGAACAGTATTTACAGCCAATACTTAGACAAGTTTGTAGTAGTATTTATCGACAATATCCCGGTCTATTCCAAAACGGAGGAAGAACATGAGGAACACTTAAGAATAACTTTGCAAACGTTGAGGAAACACAAACTGTATGCCAAGTTTGACAAGTGTGACTTTTATCAAAAGGAAATACAATATCTAGGACATGTAATTTCAGCAGAAGGCATTTTTGTGACCCCGAAAAGATAAAATCCATTATGGAATGGCTGGTACCAAAGGATGTGGCAGATATCCGGTCATTCATGGGAATCACTGGATATTATTGCAGATTTATAGAAGGGTTTTCCAAGATAGCCTACCCTATCACATCATTACAAAAGAAAGAGACCAAGTTTAATTGGTCACAGAAGTGTCAAGATAGTTTTAACAAGTTGAAGGAATTATTGACAACTGCACCCATTTTGAAGGTAGCAGACCCAGATAAAGACTTTAGAGTATGTGTTGATGCAAGTAACAAAGGACTAAGTGGTGTCCTAACTCAGGAAGGACACGTGATTTGTTATGATTCTTGAAAATTAAAAGAACATGAGAGAAATTATGTCACTCATGACTTAGAATTGGCAGCAATAATACACACCTTAAAAATGTGGCGACACTACATAATGGGAAGAAGGCTTCTACTGCTGACAAATAATAGTGGTGTAAAATGTTTGTTTAGCCAACCAAAGCTCAATGCAAGGCAAGCCAGATGGCTAGCCTTCTTGAGCGAATTCGACTTCGAATTCAGACATATCAAGGGCAAAGAAAATAAAGTAGAAGACACTCTAAGAAGAATATTCCATGGGTTATTTGATGTAAATATGACACAGACCCCCCAACCCTCAGGTCGGAGTCTGCACCGGATCTTTCAATTCCAACCCTTTAGAGTCTAAGTAGCTCTTCAATTTCCCCTTTGGGAAATTTATCCACACACCCAACTAAGTGTATGTCACAGGTCGTTTTGAGTTATGCTCACGTGATCTTTGCACTGGCATGAACTCCACAATCAACACCCAACTGATATTGGGACTTTCCCCTTTTCCTTTCGGGATACCGAATTTCGCGAGTTTGCGAATCCTGTTATCGAGCGTCTTACCTCTTTGACCTCCGAAACCCAAAATACCAAACACTAGACCCTTCTCGCCACTGAATTTGGCTTTCCACTCATCATGATTTCAGGATTTGCGATGATGTGCAACTCTACCTCTTGACTTCCGGAGTCGTGAAATCCGAAGTACTGAAATCCCAAAAGTCCACTCTAAGTCTTGTCACACTTTGCGACTTCGATATTTCCACTTCACTGCTTCTCTCTCCTTTTCATCAATATTATCGATATGCCAAACCCTAAAATATCGAAAGGTTTCTATCTCACTTATAAGGAGATCAACAGCTGTAATCCTCCCCTGATCCGACGGCTGGTGTGGTTTCGTATACAGGGAGTTCGTGATGCTTGATCTCGAACTCTTTACCTCTTATATCTTCTGGACCCCGAATTACCAAAATACCAAAATGGTTTCCTTTCCTGGGATTTTCGTGAACCGGGAGTTCAAAACTCTTGATTCCAAATCATTGTCTCCTCAAGATCCCAGATCTCGAAATGCCGAAATGCTGAAATGCTCCTCCAAAGGTATTTCGTTTTTCATGATTTCAGAGCTTCTTATGTGGATCACTCTACTCCTTGTCAACAGGAATGACGAAATGTTGATTCCAAAAATTCTTACAAATATCCTGCCGTGACTTGTGATTTTGGGCTTTCCTCCCCCCTGTGTCCCGATCACTCGTCCTCAGGACCTCTGAAACCCTGAATTCCGAAGTTTCAAAATTTCGACCTCGTCACTCTTCGCCTTTATACATGAAAATATTTTCACATTTCAGGGATTTGGTCAACCAAAGGTTTCGTCCACACTTCGGACTTATGACCCCCAAAATGTCGAAATGATCTCAACAGTCCAATGGTCGAGATCAACGGTCCACATTAAATCCTGCCTTTCAAAGGTGGATCTATCCAACACTTAACTTCCCCCACAAATTTCATGGCTCCTATGGTCCTCGTTGTTTCAGGAGTTCTCTTGGAGAATTCCAACCATTCAGTTTCCTCCTCAAGAACCTCTGGCTCAAAATCGACTCTGCGATCCTTCTTTGGGGCATGACTTCTACACAATGACTTGAGCTTCCTGTTTTCTCTTGAATGATTCAAAGTCCCTAACACTTCTAAGCTTTCTTTGCAAACTCAGGTCTTCAAGGAGACTCCTGCACGCACTTCTTGTGACAATCCTTCAAATACTTCAATGTAGTTGAACTCACGACTCTGTGCACATTCTCTGCAACAACAGTCCTTCAATCTCTCAACCTTAGCTGATAAGTTCTAAGGTCTCGACCAGCCTACGCACACCTTGCATGGCTTCTGTACTTGTCTTGCACTTCTGCTAAAATGAGAACAACAATATCCCTCCTAAGCTTTCAGAGATAAACTCTGAACCTTCGTCAATGCATTCCTTGCAGACGTTTCACTGCACTTCTTGCAGGAACTCTCTCACTCAGGAAGAGAAACAATTTAAACTCATTCTCTCTCTCTCTCTCTCTCAAACTTCAAACACTTAACATGAAATCATACATACATAGAATAACAACAAATGCATGACAGAAAGAATAAAACAACCATAAGCAGATCAATTAGCATGTATACACATAAAGCATCATAACACCATGAATTTGAATCAAAGCTTCATATATTAATTCATAACTTCTGTGCATGGGTTCTTCTCTACAAATATCCGCTACAAATCTCCTTTTCTCTATGTCAATGTGATTAATTGATCTAATTCTGATTGATACAAAGATGAGGGTGTCTATAGTCGATTTCCCTCATGTTCCTAAAATTGTCTAATCCAGAATTTAAATCTACCTACTTTCATTAACTGGGCATAAATGCCTTTTACATCGACAGATGAGAGAAGATTGCTCAAGATCTATTTACAATCACTTATTCATAAATGCGCGTATACCTTCCTTAACTATTTCATTAATATTCCTTCCTTAGTCTTTCAAAATATTTCCAAAACATTTTCAACATGTGCAAAAATGCGTTGCGCTCATCCAAGTTGTCTTCCGCCTCCGCGCACACTTGCTGCTAGCGATGCTCTTGCATCATACTCCCTCACTTGAAAATTTTCATGGAATCCTATTCATGAGTTCTTGTACGGTCTGTCCATGCTTCTGAATCTCTGCTTCATTCTCCCAATTGGCATCTTCGACTGGATGTCCCTTCCATTTGACCAAGTATTCAAAATACACTTTTCTCCTGGTCCTCTTGCTTATTCTCTTGTCAAGTATACTTTCCATCTTTGGCTTTTCAACTACAGGCATTTTTTTAGTCCACTGAACCTCTGTCTGTTCACTATCTTCTCCTACTTCTTCATCTCTGTAAGGGTACAAATCTGAGATGTTGAATATTAGTGAAATTCTGATCCCATCGGGTAAATTGAACTCATATGCATTTTCCCCAAATTTCTTTACGATCTTGCATGGTCCAATCTTCTTCATTTTCAGTTTGTTATATGTTCCCCTTGGGAACCTTTCTTTCCTCAGATGTGCAAGAATCAGATCACAAACTTCAAACTGAAGTTCTCACCTATGTTGATATGCTCTGCGCTTGTATTCTTGATTCAAACTCTGCAATTTCTCCTTGACTTGACTGTGAAGCTCCATCATTGCTTCTGCAAAGTCTTCTACACCAGCACTTCTGAATTCAACTTGTTCCACATATTGAAAATTGAGAATATCCCCTTGGCTTCATTCCATATACAATTTGGAATGGACTCTGCCCTGTTCTTCTATTGATCGAATCATTATAAGAAAATTCTGCCTGTGGCAAAATGTGGTCCCACTGACTGTGGTGTTTAGTCACTAGTCTCCTCAACAAATCTCCCAAGCTCCTATTCACAAATTATGTTTTCCCATCCATATGAGGATGATAAGCTGAGCTAAATGACAAATGTGTCCCTAGCTTCTTCCATAAAGTCCTCCAGAAATGTCCCACAAACTTGGTGTCTCAATCTAAAACTATACTTCTTGGTAAGTCGTGAAGTCTGACAACTTCCTTGAAAAATAGGTTCACAATATGAGTTGCGTTGCTAGTTTTTTGACATGGTATAAAATGTGTCATATTTGAAAATTTGTCTACCACCTCAAATATTGAATGAAATCCTCTTTGCGTTCTTGGCAGCCCTAATATAAAATCCATGCTCACTGCATCCCACGACCTCTTAGGTATGGGTAATGGCTGGTATAACCCTGTGGTCTATATTTTTCCCTTTCTGTGCTGACAAATTTTACATTTGTCCAAAAATTTGTTAACATCTGTCCTCATTCCTGGCCAAAAATATGAGCCATTTGTTGGTTGTGGAGCCTGATTATCTTCCTGATTTATAGGTCTTTTACTTTCAGCCGTGTTTATACCCCATGAAGTATTTACACCTCAGAAGTATGTACACTCTTCCACACGGGGGAGTGCAGAGGGGGGGTACCCCCTCTGCGGGGTCGAAGGGGCCTATCCCCCCGGCTGGGGGTCTGGGGGAAAGTGGGCCCCCAGCGGGGGTTCGGGGGCGAAGCCCCAGAAGAAAAAATTGCCTTATAAAATTATATTGTAATTTCATTGTAAATCTTGACCATTCATTATAAGGTCACATATCTAATGGTAGATATTATGTTAGTTTTTTTTTCCCTAGAAGGAAACCCTCTTTTATGAGGGAAATGTATTGTAGCTATGATTGATGGTGAATATTGTATTCTGAGAGAGGAGACTGTGAGAGAAAGAAGAGGAATTTACAACAGGTTTTATTATAGGTTGTATCCCTTCATTTGCTGGATAATAATAAAGGAAGGACCTGGAAATTTCTCTGGTGGACATAGCCCACACTGGGTGAACCACGTAAATCTGTGTCTCTCTTGTATTGTGTGTCTTCTATGTTTTGTTTCTGCATTTGTTTTATTTTATTGCTCTACAGTCCTGTTTTTCTAACAACTGGTATCAGAGCATAAGGTAACTCATAGGAAAAGAGGGTTCTTGGTTCGAGTGGGAGCAATGTCATAAGATGGAAAGTTTGGGGTCGAGAAATTTAACGCCCAAAACTACCAGTTATGGAAGATGCAGATGGAAGACTATTTATATCAAAAGGATCTATTCCTACCATTGAACAAAGTAGCAAAGAATCCAGTGGCCATGAAGGATGAAGAATGGGAGATTCTTGACAGAAAGGCTCTAGGAACGATACGGCTAATCCTGACAGCGTCGGTGGCTTTCAATATTTCGAAAGAAAATACAACGAAGGGTTTGATGGACGCATTGGCCAAATTGTATGAAAAACCCTCAGTGTCAAATAAGGTATTTATAATGAAGAGATTATTTAATATGAAGATGTCAGAAGGTGGGTCTATTGCAGATCATTTAAATGAATTTAATACGGTTACTAATCAACTAAGTTCTGTAA
>JZKD02S2385249.1:1089730-1102220 GCA_000966675.3 Picea glauca
TCAGGTATTTGAGAGGTACTACTACACATGCATTATGTTTTGGAGGTTCAGACACTTTTCTACAGGGATATGTTGATTTAGATATGGAAGGTGATAAAGACAGCAGGAGGAGCACAATAGGGTATGTTTTTACTATAGGTGGAACAACAGTAAGTTGGATTTAGAAACTGCAAAAGGTTGTTGCACTTTAAACAACATAGGCAGAGTATGTTTCTACTATAGAGGTTAGTAAAGAGATGATTTGGTTACAAAGGTTTAAGGAGGAATTGGGAAAGAAGCAGGAGAACAACAGGTTGTACTGTGAAAATCAGAGTGCCATTCACCTTGCAAAGAACTCATACTTCCATTCAAAGACTAAGCATATATAGTTGAGGTACCACTTCATATGATCTTCCTTGGAAGATGGACAATTGAAGATGAAAAAGATACACACTAGCCAGAATCCTGTAGACATGTTAAAAAAGGGAGTAACCAGGGAGAAACTGATTTCTTGCTTAGTTTCAATTGGTTTTCAAGAATGAATATGAAGATGAGAAATTTGCCAGGTCCAAGAAGGTTTAGAGTCCAGCATATACAGCAACGGTGGAGTTATTGAGATCAATCTCCAAGTGGGAGATTGTTGGTTGTGGAGCCTGATTATCTTCCTGATTTATAGGTCTTTTACTTTTAGCCATGTTTATACCCCATGGAGTATTTACACCCCAGAAGTATGTACATTCTTCCATGTGGGGGAGTGAAGAGGGGGGGGTACCCCCTCTGCGGGGTCCAGGGGCCCTATCCCCTCGGCTGGGGGGTCTGGGGGAAAGCGGCCCCCCAACGGGTGTTTGGGGGCGAAGCCCCTAAAGCAAAAATTGCCTTATAAAAGTATATTGTAATTTCATTGTAAATATTGACCGTTCATTATAAGGTCACAGATCTAACGGTAGAGATTATGTTAGGGTTTTTTGCCCTAGAAGGCAAACCTCTTTTATGAGGGAAATGTATTGCAGCTATGATTGATGGTGAATATTGTATTCTGAGAGAGGAGACTGTGAGAGAAAGAAGAGGAATTTATAGCAGGTTTTGTTGTAGGTTGTATCCCTTCATTTTCTCAATAATAATAAAGGAAGGCCTTGACAATTTCTCTGGTGGACGTAGCCCACACTGGGTGAACCACGTAAATCTGTGTCTCTCTTGTATTGTGTGTCCTCTATGTTTTGTTTCTGCATTTGTTTTATTTTATTGCTTTGCAGTCCTATTTTTCTAACACCATTCAATTTTGAGAACATCTTATCATGACTGAAGTGTCTGACCAATCCTCCACTGTGTTTTCCTTTCAACAAATTCTCCCTCATGGAGAATTTTGGAGTACATAACTAATTTCCCCTGAATAATAATCCATCCTGGATCATATATTCGGTCCACTGGCTTCTTTCCCTGATAATTGGATTCTTAGATGCCTCATACACCTCTTTAAAATATGGATCATCTCTGTACATTTCTTTGAGATTATGAAAACCCAAAGTTTTGACTCTAAATTCTTGCATAAGAAAACATCTCCTGCTCAAAGCATCAACAACTTTGTTAGTTGTTCCAGAAATATGTTTAATTACAAAAGTAAAATTCTGCATGTATTCAACCCATTTAACATGTCTTTTCTTCAACTTCTCCTATTGAGTCACGAATTGTAAAGCATGATTATCATTGTACAAAACAAACTCTTTAGGAACCAAATAATGCCTCCATTTCTTCAGCGCTTGTATGACTGCATAAAATTCCTTGTCATATGTATGACTTCATTCACTTGTATGAATTCATTTAGTTTCTCAATGAAGTATGCGATCGGTCTGTCATCTTGGCTTAAGATCTCTCCAATTGCAAATAGACTAACGTCACACTTGACCTGAAATGTCTTACTAAAATCTGGCAACACCATAATTGGTTGTTCAATAATCTTTTTCTTCAGCAAGTCGAAACTTTTTTTTTCTTCCTCTATCCAATGAAAAGATTTGTGTCTTTTCTTCACCGTGTCCATCATTGGTGTGCTAATCCCACTAAACTTTCAGATGAATTTCCTATATAAACTAGCTAATCCATGGAAGCTTCGAACCTCAAATACACTTTCCGGCGACAGCCAATTCTTAATCGCCTCTACCTTATCTGGATCCATTTTCATCTCATCTGCATAGATAAAAAAACCCAAATAAATGAGTTATGTCCTCATAAATGTTGATTTCTTCATATTTATCAACAACTTCTCTTGCTGTAATCTCCTCATCACTGTAGCTAAATGATTCAAGTGTTCTATTTCTGTCTTGATGAAAATTAATATATCGTCAAGATATACGATAACGAACTTCCCGATAAACTCTTTCAGGACTTCATTCATCAATCTCATGAAAGTACTGGGTGTGTTTGTTAATCCATTCATAAAAACCCTCATTTGTATTTAATGTTGTCTTCCATTCATCACCTTCTCTCATTCAGATTTGATGATATCCTCTTTTCAAATCAATCTTTGAAAAAAAAATGTCTCCACTCAAGCAATCCATCAAATCATCCATCCTTGGTAATGGAAATCTGTATCTGATGGTAATATTATTGATTGCCCTCGAGTCTGTACACATTCTCTATCCTCCATCCTTATTTTGGTTGGGGACTGTTGGAACAATGCATGGACTCAAGCTCTCTCTAATCAATCCTTTGTCCATTAAATCCTGGACTTGTCTTTTGACTTCTTCATTTTCCTGCGGTGTTAACCTATACATTGCTTTGTTTGGTAAACTGGCTCCAGGTATAAGATCAATGTGATGACTTATACTTCTGATAGGTGGAAACAAATGAGGTAGTTCGTCCACTACTATATCAACGAACTCTTCCAACAACTTTTGGATTTCCTCTGGTAAATTATCCACTCTTGTACTTGTTAAAACAATTCTAGGCTTCCTGACCACAATGAATTGTGTATCTTCCTTCTTCTTAAACTCCTTAAGAAGTTCCTTTCCACTCATGAGAAGTACAATGTTGCTCACTTCTGGTTTCACTTCTTTATCCTTAATCGACAACAACATGTGAGTTCTCCCATTCTTCTCCAGGGTATATGTGTTTTGTCTCCCATCATGAATCGCATTTTTGTCATATTGCCATGGTATACCTAGCAATAGATGAAAAACATCCATGGGAATGCCATCACATAATATTTCATCCTTATATCCTCCTATTTTAAATTCAACTAAACACTATTTAGTGACATTTACCTGATGTCCTTTTTGTAGCCACGAAACTCTGTATGGGATTGGATGTTCAATAGTCTCCATCTCCAGCTTTTCTACCATCTCTGTAGAAATGAGATTGTCTGTGCTACCACTGTCCACGATGACTTTGCATACCCTATCTCTGGTCTTGCAAGTAGTCTGAAAAAGTTTATTCCTTTGGGATGGGTTCTCTACCTCTTTCTATGGCTTCAAGAGAACTCTCCTCATCATTAAGGATCTTTCGCACTCAACATCTTCTCCCTCAACATTCCATCCTTGTGCTTCGTCAATGTGAGTTTCACCTCCTTCTTTCTTTCTATCTGGACATTCATAGGATTTGTGTCCATTTTTCCCACAGGTAAATCATTTTATTTCTCCACCTCTGCCTCTTCCTCTTCCTCTGGTTCGAGGAAAAGTATTTCTATTAGCATATTGTCCTCTCTGCGAGCTTCCACCTCTCTCAGTTTGAGTTTGAGGTTTCTTCCACTCTTCTTTAGGTTTCTGATTCCTGTCTTGGGAAACTATTTTTCCTCTAGCTTGACTTCTGTCTCAGCCTCTCTGACCTTGCTTCCATCTCAACTTCTCTTCAACTTTCAGAGCCATCTGATAAGCATCCTCCACATTACGAAGGCTCATCATGCTCATCTCATCCTGAATGTCATATTGCGGACCATTTATGTACCTGGCAACCTTTTCATCATCACTTTCCCGATGACCTGCTATGATGTTGATCTTGTAGAATTCTTCAGTGTACTCTTTCACTGTCATCAACTTCTGTCTCAATTTCTACATCCTCTGAAATAGAGTGATTTGATTATCCTTGGGTATGAATTTGGCTTTCATCTTCACAACCATTCTATACCAATTTTGATTTTATGCTTGCCTTTGCAGCGTCTGTCAGCGTGCAGTTCATCCCACCATAATGCTGCATCACCTTTAAGTCTAGTAAAAACATGTTTAACCTTTTTGTCTTCCTCGACATCCTCATAGTCAAAATATTTATCCATATCTCTAATCCAGTCTAGAATCTCTTCAACATCTAGGTTCCCCTCATACATGGGAATCTCTATTTTTGCCCTGGCACCTATCCTTACAACAAACCTGAATAGGCGTTCATATGCTACATCTTCGACTGCGACTTCTTCTCCTTCATTTACAGCTTCATTTTCACTTTCAACCTCACTGATATCCACAACATTGACTGTGATCCTCTGCGCTGTCTCCATGGTATCAAGCCTAGCACATAGTTCACGCATTTCCCTTTCCTCTGCTGGATCAGGCATTGGTTTGTCTCTTCTTCTTGTTGGCATGGCTGCAAATATTTTCTCTTTTCTCTACTACAGAAAGCAAATAAATCTTACTCACTTTGATACCACACTGATGAAAACCCCCCAACCCTCAGGTCAGAGTCCGCACAAGATCTTTCAATTTCATCCCCTTAGAGTCTGACTAGCTCTTCAATTTTCCCTTCGGGAAATTTATCCACACACCCAGCTGAGTGTATGTCACAGGTCCTTATGAGTTACGCTCATGTGATCTTTGCACTGGCATGAACTCCATGATCAACACCCAATTGATATTGGGACTTTCCCATTTTCCTTTCGGGATACCAGATTTTGTGAGTTTGTGAATCCTGTTGTTGAGCATCTTACCTCTTCAACCTCCAAGAACCTTCTTGCCACTGACTTCAGCTTTCCACTCATCGATATTTTGGGAGTTGCAATGATGTGAAAATCTTCCTCTTGACTCCCAGAGTCCCGAAATTTGAAGTACCGAAATCCCGAAAGTCCACTCTAAGTCCTATCGCACTTCATGACTTTGGGATTTCCACTTCACTTCTTCCTGCTCCTTTTCATTAGTATTCTTGGTATGCCGAACCCCAAAATACCGAAAGGTTTCTATCTCACTTCTAAAGAGATCAATGACTATGATCCTCCCTTGATACGATGGCTGGTGTGGTTTCGCATACTGGGAGTTCGTGATGCTTGATCTTGAATTCTTTACCTCCTATATCTTTCGGACCCCAAATTACCGAAATGTCGAAATGGTTTCCTTTCCTGGGATTTTCACGAACTGGGAGTTCGAAACTCTCAATTCCAAATCAATGTCTCCCCGAGATCCCAGATCTCAAAATGCTAAAATGCCAAAATGCTCCTCCAAAGGTATTTTTCATTTCACAATTTCAGAGGTTCTTATGTGGAGCACTCTACTCCTTGTCAACAGGAATGCCAAAATGTCGATTCCCAAAATTCTTAAAAATATCCTGCTACGAATTTTGATTTTGGGCTTTCCTCCCGCTTGTGTCCCGATCACTCGTCCTTAGGACCTTCGAAACCTCGAATTCTGAAGTTCCAAAATTTCGACCTCGTCACTCTTCACCTTTATACATGAAACTCTTTTCTCATTTCAGGGATTTGATCAACCAAAGGTTTTGTCCACACTTCAGACTTATGACCCTCAAAATGTTGAAATGATCTCGATGGTTCAATGGTTGAGATCAACGGTCCATGTTAAATCCTTCCTTTCGAAGGTGGATCTCTCCAACACTTAACTTCCCCCACAACTTTCTTGGATCCTATGGTCCTCGCTATTTCAAGAGTTCTCCTTGGAGAATTTCGACCGTTCAGTTTCCTCCTCAAAAACCTCTGGCTCAAAATTGACTCTGTGATCCTTCTATGGGGCATGACTTCTGCACAATCACTTGAGCTTCCTATTTTCTCTTGAATGATTCAAAGGCCCTAACCCTTTCGAGCTTTCTTCACAAACTCAGGTCTTCAAGGAGACTCCTACATGCACTCCTTGTGGCAATCCTTCAAATACTTCAGAGTACTTGAACTCATGATTCTGTGCACTTTCTCTGCAACAATAGTACTTCAATCTCTCAACCTTAGTTGATAAGTTATAATGTATCGACCAGACTGTGCACACCTTGCATGACTTTTGTTCTTGTCTTGCACTTCTGCTGAAATGAGAACAATGGTATCCTTCCTGAGCTTTCAGAGATAAACTCTGAACCTTCATCAATGCACTCCTTGCGGACATTTCACTGCACTTCTTGTAGGAACTCTCTCACTCAGGAAGAGAAACAATTTAAACTTATTCTCTCTCTCTCTCTCAGACTTCAAACACTTAACATGAAATCATACATACATAGCATAACAAAAAATGCATGACAGAGAGAATAAAACAACCATAAGAAGGTCAATTAGCATGTATACACAGAAAGCATCATAACACCATGAATTTGAATCAAAGCTTCATATATTAATTTAGAACTTCTATACATGGGTTATTCTCTAGAACTCTCTACTACAAGTCTCCTCTTCTCTATGCTAATGTGTTTAATTGATCTAATTCTAATTGATACAATGATACAAAGATGAGGGTGTCTATAGTTGGTTTCCCTCATGTTCCTACAACTGTCTAATATGGAATTTAAATCTACCTACTTTCATTAACTGGGCATAAATTCCTTTTACATCGATAGATGAGAGAAGATTGCTCAAGATCTGTTTACAATCACTTATTCATAAATGCACGTATGCCTTCCTTAACTATTTCATTAATATTCCATCTTTAGTCTTTCAAAATATTTCCAAAACATTTTCAACATGTGCAAAAATGCGTTGCGCTCATCCCAACAATCTTCTACATCTGCACTCACTTGTTGTTGGCGATGCTCCTGCATAAAATATCAGCAAGGCCGAAAGTGATCTTGAACAAAGAATAAGGACGACAGTTATTAATGACGAAAATTACACTAAGATGATGGAAGAATTACAAAATAGTATCGCAAACTCAGACAAACTAGATCTAAGTATCGATAAGAAGGGACTATTTTGATTTAAAAACAGGCGTTACATACCAGACTCAGCAGAATTAAAGGTAACAGTCTTGGACGAAGTGCATAAGAAGTCGTATTCGGGCCACCTAGGTTACCAAAAAATAATAAAAACACTTATAAAACTATTTTACTGGCCTAATATGAAGGGTGAAATAGAGGAATAATTGGCTAGTTGCTAATATTGTTAGCAGGTTAAGGCCAAGCATGAGCATCTAGATGGCCTATTACAACCATTACCAGTACCATAATGGAAATGGGAGACCATATCACTGGACTTTATAATAGGTTTTCCTAAAACTCAGAAACATAATGATTCTATCATGGTTGTAATCGATAAAATTAGTAAGTCTGCACACTTTATTCTTGTAAAGTCTAGTTTTAAAGATATAAACATTGCTGAAATATTCATGAAAGAAATTTTTAGACAGCATGGTATTCCTAAAATGGTGATTTTAGATAGAGACGTAAAATTCACATCTGCTTTTTGGAAGGAATTGTTTGCAGGGATAAATACTAATTTGAATTTCAGTATGAGTTATCATCCACAGACAAATGGACAGACTGAGAGGACAAACCAAATCATGGAGGATATGCTCCGCATGTACATAAGAACAAAACCAAACAATGGGTACCAAACTTCGGCCAAGTTGAACCCTTTCGAAATATTGTACAGTAGAAAATGTATGAATCCAATTAGATGGGATAACCCAGCTGACTGGCTCATGGTTTGACCAGAGATGCTCCAAGAAATGGAGAACACAGTGAGAAAAGTGCAATAGAACTTGAAAGAAGCACAAGACATACAAAAGAGCTATGCAGATCAGAAAAGAAGACACTTGGAATTCCAAGTAGGGGACCATGTTTATTTGAAGGTCAAAGCCTGAAAGAGCTCATTGAAGTTAAGAAACTGTGCCAAGTTGTCACCCAGTTTTTGTGGGCCCTTCGAGATATTAACTCAAATTGGACCCGTAGCATCTCAACTCCCATTCCCAGCTAATCTAAGAATTCATAATGTGTTTCATGTTTCTTTGTTAAAAAAGTATATTCATGACCATACTCATATGATTGATTGGAACTTGGTGCAGGTGGAACCTGAAGGCGAGTTCCAGGTGGAACCCCTATGTATTTTGGACCGGAGAGAAATAACACTTCGGAACAGAGCCGTCGCTGAGGTAAAGGTGCAATGGAAGCACTTTGGTCCTGAGGAGGCCACTTGGGAGTTGGAGGGAGATCTATGGAGATCTCATCCAATCCTATTCCAAGGAAGGAAAAAACACCGAGGACAATGTTTTATTGAAGGGGGAAAGGATGTGACATCCCAAAATAAAGTATTTTTTTTAAATTTAAATTTTTGGAAAATTATTCCATTTTTAGTAAATTCGAATTTGGAATTTTTTTGCCTTTTATGGAAATTCTGAATTTTTTATTTAATAATTGTAATTAATTATTATGACTGTTGGGCAGAGATCTGTTTTGACCCAACTAACTGTTTGACTATGACACTTGTATGAAAACATAATATTTTATATTGATTGCAGGATGACAAATGGAACAACCATGTTAAAAAATCGGCTGACCATGACTCCATGAGTGGGGAACCTATTGGAACTACCTCTGGGCTAATTATTACAAGTGGAAAATCAGAGATTTGGCCATTAGCAGCCCCTAGAAATCAGGATTTAGAAAGCTACGAAAATTCCCAAGGGAGGGAAAAAGACCTAGGCAAAAGGTTTTTTTTTTATGAATAAAGAGCATATGTGAGGAGGCAAGATGATGCAAAGTATGTTGGGAAAGGAGACTGTTGATTTTTCCCTTATTTTTATGAACACTACAGAGTGAGTGTGAGGCAAGAGGAATATGTGAAAGCGAAGGACATTGCTGAGGAGGAATCTTCCAAATTCGCCCTCATGGATTCATGGTCGAGCTAGGGGGTGAATCAGGCAAGTGTTTTGGATGCCTTATTCTACGGTTGGGAGGAGCGTGGCTATTCCCTTTGTCTTCCCACAAGTTGGTTCAGATATGTAAACCTTTCCCTACTCTGTTCTTGGATGTTTTTGTGTGTAACAAATATTATGTATTTAACTGTACTAAGTTGAAATGATTTTTCCATGGATGTCATCTATTCGTCATATGAAATTTACAATCACAGTCTAAATTCTGGATTGGTCCCTCCCGAAATATAGAATACTAGGAAATTTTTATCTATGTATGATTAAACTTAAGATAATAGTTCCATCAACAGGATATGTCTAAATCGGTAGTCAAAATGCTAGTTAGGATGATCTTTGTATTAACACACTTGAGGATAATTTATCTGTATAGGTATAGGTTTATTTATGTGACTGAGATATTAAATAGTTATAACTTTGAGCAATCAGAGATGAGTAAATCTGTGCCTAAAGAACGTTCAGATATATCGCTAGAGTTAAAAAATTTAGAACAACCATGCCCTTAACGAAGACTTCCTTTTTAATACATTAAAGAATTGAAGCGAAGTATGAGAGATTAAAAATCTTATGGATCAATCACCTGTGTATTGATATACTATACTATATATACATTTGGAAACCGTAAACCGAAAGTAAATTATCTACAACAGAAAGGTCGATATGATATACTTTTTTTCTTTTTCTTGTCTTATATGATTTTTACTTATTAGTCGTATGCAACATGCAAATGAAATACTAGCCATGTAAAGAATGGAAAATTTTTGAAAGATAAAGAAATTTGGAAAACCCCTTTTGTTTATCAGATGCTAAAATCGAAAGTAAAATCATAGAAATTGACATATATTATAAGATTCTATGCCTTCTATATTCCAAGAGTGGTCTACCCTTTCCACAACCAAAAAGTCTGTAGTGGTTTAGAAGTTGGATTAACCCTTAAGGAGATCTAGAACAAATTTTCAGGAGTCTATACGTATAACCACAACCACAAGATTTACTCTAAATGAAAACAATTTAATCACTAATTGATACAAATAAGGATTTCATTAAAATTGATTCACTATATATTCTACCTCTACTGCATTACCCAATATAAATTATGTCTGGAAGAGCACTATGCAAAGACTATCAACAAACCTCAATAAAGAAATAAATTTACAACCCTTGTTTAAAACAATTATGTACATCTAATGATTTGGTATCAGTCATATGCCAAGAATTCCAGGGTAATAACCCAACACCACCAGGTCTTTCCATCTCTTTCAAGAATTATCTTAATAGACACCGGATTACCTTTCTGAGCAGGACCCAATTTAGATCCAGTACCATTTTTCCACTTCGACATGAAAAAGGAGTGAAGCATTATATTAGTTATGGAATATATGTCTCACTGAACTCGAATACTTTCTTTCATCAAACATACAAGATAATGATTGGGTGAAATCGTTTACTTATCTTTGATTTGCCATAGGTAGGCTTCCTTTCTGAATAGTGACCATAGAAAGGGGAGGAGTGAACGTGATCAAGATGATGGGTACCCTCACAAAAAATAGGGCCCCATCATTAGTTACAATATCAAGAATAAAAGAGATGGGTTCATAAACAATGCGCTTTCATAAAAGTACAGGAATTTCGACATCGAATCGAGCAAACAAAGGGTGAATTTCATACAGTTATACAAAAGAACAGACAAGTTGCAGACATATATCTATATTAAACATGAGCTTCATGAGCTTATACACTGATAATAGGAGGATACTTATTATATTTAAAAAATCACAGGAACCTGCTTAAAAGAAAGGAAAAGTATACTCTAAACCACGACCAAAACCATAGAAAACCTGCAAACCATCGTTTGTGGAATGATATAGAAATTTTAACCTGAGAGGTATCGCCAATTTTGGGTTCCACGAGAGGAAGTACGAATGGGTATCCGTTCTCCTCAATGGGGTTCTGGGTTTTAGTCAGAACATGGTACAGTTGAAGAACTCATCGAGGTGTGTAGACATAGCCCAAGATAAGGGAACAATATTTAGTCATTATACAGAAATACCCAAATACTACAGAGATCATTGTCAAAACCGACCATCTACCAGTTCACTAACTTAGGAAAACAAAAAAATTCATTACAGTAAGGAATTCCCACAAAAAATGATACAACACAACGCAAGTGGGAAGGTCAAGCATAAAGGCACATTGCTTGCGAATAACCCTCATAAGACCCAAGGAAATAAGAGAACGAATGGTGGAAGTGCGACAAGAAGAGCTATCTACCCATAGTAGGAAAACCATAATGCCTCTGTTGAGTTTCATTAACAAGGAAGTAATTTAATAATAGTTAAATGTTACAGTGGGAGCACGAATCTTACTAGGAGGTTGGATGGAAGATATTTCCTCCATCATGTTCATTCTCTAGTTTTCCTTCGACAACATTTCAAAATTGCAAAACCAAGTCTCTGTGAAGTTACCCATTACCAAAATCAACCACTATAACCCGAAGAAAATCCTTACTACGTAGATTAAATGTTACTAGTACGAAGTAAGGGTTGGGCATGTGAAGATGGGAACCTATCACATTCAAAATGGATGAAGGGTCAGGTGATGGCCTCGACTCTCGCACACATTAGGGTCCATTAATGGTTGGGTTAGGTATTAACTCTCGAATGACTTGTTCCTGCCAGTTCAATTAATGAGTTACGGATGAAGAAGCACCTACGCGTTTAAGGTAAGTTTTAACCTGACTAACACCAACCTCGTTAAGGTAATTTTTAATCAAAATCCCATATGAGACAAGTGGAGTCAACAAACAGATAACACGGACTATTGGTTTTCAAATAATCATTACAATAGTTTTAAACCAGGAAGTACTTACCCCATCCTTACTAATTCAAACATTTTCGCAGAGGGGTATACCCTGCCCCTTCACCTATATTTCTCTTACATGACTCCTTTGAACAAGTGGTTAAGGTTTTGCATAGGACTAAGTCCCAAATTCCTTCATAGTGGTAAGCTAAAACTATATGGATATATCATTTTTTTATGTTGGTATGAAAGTAAACATAGTCTGCAGGACTATAAGTGAGTGATAAAGCGTGGAGTAAGCACAACTTGAAATAATGTTTCAAATATTAAATTGGGTAGCGAATTTAATCAAAGTCATCCAGGACCTTTTTTTTTTTAAATGACGAACCCATTCAAGGGTGAATGTATAAAGAAAGAATTATTTTTTTTATTTGACAGTTTTGAGGTCTATTACATGCAGCCTATAAGCAGTGGATAACATTTATGTTTCTTGTGGTTATATATACGAAGAGAGTTGCAACTATTAAAGTTCAATGAATTTAGTTCTAAATGGGTCTCTATTTTAACTTGAGTTTTCATTCCAAAACTAATATTTAAATATGTGAATTTATTCAAAATTTGTATTTCTAAGGGATATGTATATTTGGATTATGGAACAAATGTTA
>JZKD02S2385249.1:1102345-1131780 GCA_000966675.3 Picea glauca
TAAAATGTTTAGAAATAGTTTTGTAAAAATATTCAAATTTCTAAGAATTTTATATAGTTTCTATAAAATTTTGGCAATTTGTAAAGTAAAACAATTTTATTCTATGGAATTTGGGCAAATAATTTTTAGAAAAAATGGAAATTGGCGAATTGTTTTTTGGGAAAAACCATGGAAAATTAGCCCATTTGCGAAATTTAGCCCCTAAAATCATATATGATGAAAATAATTAGAGTTTGTCAAATATTATGGATAAGGGAGGCCTACTCCCGAGTTTTCATGAAGTTAAAAAATAAACTATGGTATTTCCATGTGCCCACATATTGATAGTTAATTATAATTTATTATTGATAACAAATATTGGAATATATCAACCATCCTAATAGAAAACATTATAAAGTATGAAGCCTCAAAAAGCAACAAAGGTCTTTTCCCACACTCGTTATCGTATTCTTCAAGAAAATTTTGATTTTTAAAATTCATTGTTTATGAGTGCACTAAGAACTACTAGGGTATACCAATTATGTTGATAGCAAGAGTTATCTTTTAAATGAAAAAATTGGAGGTCAAGCTTTTTGTTTGCATAAGGTGTATCTTACTCCTTGGTCATTGAAGCAAAATTTGTTATTGTTTCCACCATTATCTTGTCTAATCTGTATTTTGGTTGTAGATATTAATACCAACATCCAAAAGAATTCATAGAAGCCTCTTGTATATTTGTGAGTCTAAAATATTTTATTTTTCATTTACATAGAAGCCAAATAGTCTCTTAAATGCTAGTTGTTTATGCAAGAACATGTTTCTAGTCCATAATTTCATAGAATTCTGAAAAGATTTAAGATTGTCATTCTAATGTAGTGATGAAGAAATATTGAATAAAGAAGACTGATTATTTTCTTATTCATAGTTCTTTTCTTCAAGTTATTTTTCTCTTCTTTCATTTGGATGTCATTCTCTGTCATTCTCGATTTATATTCTTTCTTAAAATTTTATCTGTTTGTGATTTTGTTTATTTTAGATCTTGTTATTAATGAAATAATTTATTAACTATCTAAGTGGAAAGAGAATATAGTTCATTTGTTTTCTATTCTATTAGTACACATGTGTATCATGTCATGTTTGTTATCTTTTTATAATTATATCATATACATAATCTATTTTTATGTTATCTTTCTGAACATAGTAACTTTGCAATCTAATGACCATAATAACGTCGCAATGTGATGAAAATAAATTGGCTTCATAATGTGATGAACATAGGCATGTCATCATAACATAAACAAACATTGCACTCTAGTGCATATCATCCTATCAGTGAAATGTGATGAACAATTCCTCATGTTGCAATGTGACACACTTATTCTAACGTTGCAATGTGACAAACAATTCCAAACATCAAAATGTGTTGAACAAATTAACTCTTCAATCTACCAAACATATTAACATCACAATGTGATGAACATATAACATTGTGATCTGATAAACATATTAAATTCTCAATGCGACGAACATAGTAACATAGTAACATTGTTAGGATCCACAACTCTACTCAAGATTTTCCCTCGTATTTGTATGGAGGACGAAGGCTTGTGTCCCTCAAACTTGACGATGGCTTTGGTAATTCGTCGACCAACTAGAAAATGGAACTAAATATTGATTCTTCACTTGCAAGGTAAGAACCTAGATACACATGGATAATCATTCACAATGTTTGTGTGTTGGTTTGATTTGTTTTCTCAAATCCATCTGTCACTCTGTTTGGTTTGTTCCCATTGTCATATGGTTTTATTTTCAATATTTCATAACCATGATATGAGAAGAACTTCAATTGGTATTTCACATGTCATCGCGAGACCCTATCACCATAAGCCTATCTCCCTGAAATCGTTTCCATTAGCGTAATAATTATGAGTGGTCTGTGAATGAAGCTATGGATAGACTATATGTTTAGCCTCTTGTATGGCCTCAAGGCTGTATAAGATATGCTACCTTAAAAAAAAATATTTATAGATTGTAAATGATTATAGATATATGGATATATCTTCGACACTTTATTGTTAATATATGAACAAAAGGAGGGGATGTCTCGAATTGTTTAACTCTATGATTGTAGCTTGAGACATTCAAAATGATGTTGGGTTTCTTCTCAAAAGCATAAATGGATGGAATGAATTGGAAAACATTGTATACACTTGGATACGAGATTAATGAATTACTACATATCTACTATTCCTGATACAAATATCATGCCTCTATTACATGTTGCATACATCGTTATAGAATGTTTAGTTTTTTCCCTCACTCAACCAGCCGGATACCCTATCCACTGGCTATGAAGAATTGATTTTACTAAACACATTGGATAGTTGTGTTCAGGTTTAAGGAGAATTGAGTTTCTTAGTATCTTAGATTGTATCTCATTATCATTCTAATTTGGATGTTGGGTCTCGTTCATGACATACATGCAACCTATCAACTGGATAACATTTATGTTTTTTGTGGTTACATGACATACATGCAAGCTATCAACAGTGGATAACATTTATGTTTTTTTGTGGTTATATATATGAAGACAGTTGGAAATATTAAAGTTCAATGAATTTAGTTCTAAATGGGTCTCTATTTTTACTTTAGTTTTCATTCCAAAAGTAATATTTAAATATGTGCATTTATTTACAATTTGTATTTCTATGGTATATGTATATTTTGTTTATGGATGATATGTTAAAAATGTGATGATCAATGAAAGTATAGACATATTTTATAGAATTATTTTGATTTTATATATATATATATATATATATATATATATATATATATATATGAAACTTTGTATGAATATGATGGTTGTGCTATATGTTAAATTGGGTAATTTGTTGCATATTTTTACATGATGTTAAGAAAATCCATGAAAATCATGGATGATTTTAAGGATGGAAATTTATATTAAATGTAAAAACATGGGCTAATATTACTAGCCCATAATATGCAAAATGTAAAATGTTTGGAAATATTTTTGTAAAAGTTTGGCAAATTTTAAGGTAAAATAATTTTATTCTATGGAATTTGGACGAATAATTTTTAGAAAAAATGGAAATTGGCAAATCGTTTTTTTGGGAAAAACCATGGAAAATTAGTCCATTTGCGAAATTTATCCCCTAAAATCATCTATGATGAAAATAATTAGAGTTTTTCAAATATTATGGACAAGGGAGGCCTCCTCCCGAGTTTTCATGAAGTTAAAAAATAAACTATGGTCTTTCCATGAGACCACGTATTGATAGTTAGTTATCATTTTTGATTGATAACGAATATTGGAAGATATCAACCATCCACAAAAACCAACAAAGGTCTTTTTCCACACTCGTTATCGTATTCTTCAAGAAAATTTTGATTTTTAAAATTCATTGTTTATGAGTGCACTAAGAATTACTAGGGTATAACAATTATGTTGATAACAAGAGTTATCTTTTAAATGAGAAAATGGGAGGTCAAGATTTTTGTTTGCATAAGGTGTAGGTTACTCCTTGGTCATTGAAGAAAAATTCGTTATTGTTTCCACCTTTATCTTATCTAATCTGTATTTTGGTTGCAGATATTAATAACAACATCCAAAAGCATTCATAGAATCCTCTTGTAGCTTTGTGAGTCTAAAATATTTTATTTGTCATTTACATAGAAGACAAATAGTCTCTTAAACAAGAGTTGTTTATGCAAGAACATGTTTCTAGTCCATACTTTCATAAAATTCTGAAAAGATTTAAGACTGTCATTCTAATGTAGTGATGAAGAAATATTGAATAAAGAAGACTGATTTTTTTCTTATTCATAGTTCTTTGCTTCAAGTTAATTTTCTCTTCTTTCATTTGGATGTCATTCTCTATCATTGTATACATCATATTTTGTATTTTTATTATACAAATCTCCATTTATGTTATTACTTAAAATTTTATCTGTTGGTGCTTTTGTTTATTTTAGATCTTGTTATTAATGAAATAATTTAATAAATATTTAAGTGGAAAGAGAATATAGTTCATGTGTTTTCTATGCTATTAGTACACATGTGTATCATGTCATGTTTGTTATATTTTTATAATTATATTATATACATACTCTATTTTTATGTTATCTTTCTGAACAGAGTAACTTTGCAATCTAACAAACAAAATAACATTGCAATGAGATGGACATAATTTGACGTCATAATGTGATGAACATAGGCATATTGTCGTAACATAAACAGACATTTCACTCTAGTGCACATCATCCTATCAGTGAAATGTGATGAACATTTCCTCATGTTGCAATGTAACGCACTTATTCTAACGTTGCAATGTGACAAACAATTCCAAACATCACAATGTGTCGAACAAATTAACTCTTCAATCTACCAAACATATTAATGTCACAATTTGATGAACATATAACGTTGCAATCTGATGAACATATTAAAGTCTCAATGTGATGAACATAGTAACATTGCAAACCACAAAACATGGTAATGTCGCAATGTGACGAACATAGGCATGTCGTCGCTATGTGGATATTAGCGTCACAATGCAATAGACATAAATAGAGGTTGCAATGTGCCCCACATAGCCCCATAATTGAAATATGATGGACATTTCCTCGCATTGCAATGTGATGTACATATACTCATGTCACAATCTGAAAAACACTTCCAAACATCGCAATTTGACGAAGATATACAAACATCATAATGTGAAAAACATTTCCAAACGTTGCAATGTGTGCAACATATATGGATTTGGATAGGCAAGTCGTTGCATTGTGTCACAGATCATCTTATCATCACAATGTGATGAAAATTTCCTAATGTTTTATTGTGATGCACTTATTACAGTGTCGCAATGTGACAAAAATTTCCAAATGTCACAATGTGTTGAACATAGTAACATTGAAATCTACCAAACAAAGTAAGGTCGCACTATGACGAACAAATAACATTGCAATGTGATGAAAATATAGTGTTGCAATATGAAAAACATAGTAGCATCACAATGTTATGAACATAGTAACATTGCAATCTACGAAACAAAGTAATGTCTTAATATGAAAAAAATAGGCATGTTGTCACAATGTGGATAGTAGTGTCGCAATAATACTAACATAATTACATGTCACAATGTGAAAAACATAAATACATGTCGCAATGTGTCCCACATCACCCTGTCGTTGTAATATGCAAAGAATTTCCTTATGTTGCAATGTGACACACATATCCTGACATCGCAATGTGAGAAACACTTCCAAACATCGCAATGTGTCGAACATGGTAAACTTGCAATGTACCAAACATCGTAATGTTGCAATGTGATGAACACATATGGACGTTGCAATGTGACAAACATTTCCAAACATCGTAATGTGTTGAACTTAGTAATGTTGCCATCTACCATGCATAGTAACATCACAATGTGATGAATAGATATAGACGCCCCAATGTGACAGGCATTTCCAAACATTGTAATGTGTTGAACATAGTAACAATGGAATCTACCAAACATAGTAACACTGCAATTGGCTTTGTAATTGGACAAATGCAATGTGATATACATTTAAAAATGTCACAATGGGACAAACACAACCTATTGTCGCAATTTGATGTACACAAACTAATTTGCTGATGTGAAAAATATTTTCCAATGTCGCAATGTGATGAACATAACCAACTATCAAACTATGAAAAAATTATTCCATTTCCATATTGTGCGAAACATAAACCTTCGTTGTAATTTGATGACCATAACCTTATTATGTCAAGTGACAAACAAAATCTAATGTCACAATGTGATGAACAAAATCTTATGTGAACATGTGATGAACAAAAGCTGATTTCACAATGTGATGAACAAAAACTCATGATGGCATGTGACCAAGAAAACATTATGTCCCAATTTGAAAAACAAAATATGATCAACATTGCAATGCAATAGTGTCATAGTAAACTACGATGAACATAATCAACATGGCCCACCATAATGAGATCCACATGGTCAACGAAGGTCAGCCATGGGCAGGTTCAATAATAATAAACTCTAATCAACCATAGTCAACCTCACTCAACCATGATGAAGGACAACTAGGGTCAACCATAGCCAACCTTTCCTTCCAAGAGTCAGCCAAGGTCTACCAAAGTAAGCCATGGTCATGGTCAACCATACTCAACCATAGTTATTTTCAATTAAGGTATTATTCTATTAATACTTAAATAATATATTATTAATGTATTACTACTTTAGTAATGTGTTTATTAAAAATGTATGAATTTGTTAATTAATTAAATTAATACATTACAATATACATTAATGTCATTCATAAAATGGATTAGTAGTTTAAAGAAAAATCTTGAGTAACAAAAGGCTGTAAACCACCACAAGATTGGAAACTACGTATTATATCCAGATCTTGGGTAGAAGTATTCAAAGAGATGAGTTCAATGAAAGGAACGTTACCTAACCATCAAAACATAAAGAAGTTAATACAGAGACAAAATTAATACAACCGACATTCCATACTTCCTTTCTACAGTTAAATTCAAGCATTAGAGTTCATGAGCTTACCCGGTAATAGAGGAAGTCGGGAAGACATGTAACATTGTGATTTACTTACGCAGAGAAAGAACACCCTTGTCGTCAGTAGTTATATGCAGAGCAGCGTTGCAGAGGTTAACTCAGACAATCTTTTACGAATGTGCACAAGTGAGCCAAAGGAGAAATGGAGCATTAGATACCCAAGTTCCCTCGTATCATAGAGAAATTGTGACTAAATGCCTCAGGTCCTTGGGCCATGTGACTGTGGACACTTGATATATTCATTTTGTTCATAATGACCTAGGACCAATACCATGCAGGAAACCTTATAACTCCCAACTAGAGAATTCAATGTAGTTCTGAACCAGAATTAACTGTGCATTGAATCGAGCCACTAACCCTGTTAGTGATAATCCTTGTCATTAAATCGAATAGCTTCCATGATAGATAGTGGGTTGCAGGGTGGTGACTTGTTGTGCCGGGTAGGTTCCTAACCCCCGCGTAGGTTCCTAAACCCCGCATTAATATGTGTATCCGGGTGACTCTGTCATTGTTCAAATGGTGTATGTAAAACCCACTAACTATTGTAGTGAAAAACACTATCGTGACAGTTAGAGTGCATGTTTAATTAGGTTATAGTCGTTGTAAGGAGGCCATACACATGACAATTCACTCTTTAAACTCAAAATATGTGTTTCCTTGGACAACTATAGATATAAGAACCTTATGTTAATGAGTTTTCTTCTAATATAAATGTTTTAATAATTCTTGTTATTTAGAATTATAAGGGGTTGTAATAAAGATAAGAAGATGGATTGTATGAGATTATCATAATGAAGTCTGAAGTACCCCCTACACTTAGATGTGAGGAAGAGAGTACCAATACTTGTTTGAAAGTGGGACCATAGTGAAATGATTTGGGTGGGTCCCTTAATAAAGGTTAGAACTTTGTAGGCTAGAGTTACTTTAGGCCTTATGGACATAACCAGTCCACAGTTTTATGAAGAGGCCACACTTTAACTTGTTATGAAAAACGTTAACACATGTTTTGAGTAGTAATAATGAACATGAGTTCATGGAAAAGGTAATCACCGTTTTCATTCGTTGATAAGTACACGTCGTATTCCGAACGTAATGTTTTAAGTGTAAACATATGAGGTATAACACAGTAAAGGAGTTTTAATGCACCTAGCAATTTTATTTTTTTTTAGTTTTAAACTTTGGGGTACATTACAATAGATCCTTCAAAAATAGTGTCATTCCAAGCCATAAAAGAAGCCATTCATCTTGAGGTGTTACCTTTCAAATCCATTTTCCCAAATATGAGTCTTTCATTATCGATGTTCCATATAATAAGTTTCCCATAAGATGAGATCTCCCATAGAAGAAATTCCATACATCGATAAAGGAGTGAGGGATGTGTTTAAATGCATGTTGTTCTAGGTATCACCCCATAGTGGGAATAAATATAATGGAGTCTACATAATTTTTTGTTTTTTTTTAATTATTGTTATTATTATTGTTATTGTTTTATTATTATCTTAATGTCCTATGTTTCATGAACATCTCCTACATACTAGTCTGTAAAATGGCTCAATCATAAAAGATTTTTTTTGTGATTTTATTTTTGGAAAACCATACTATTAAGTTAATTGAGTGGTAGGGTCTAAATAAATAAATTATTGTTTCAAACAAATATGGTTAAATATTGAATCATTATTTGTTTCCTAAATCTAAAAAAAATAAATTCTAAACTAACAAAAAGGATTCCACTTTTATACCCCAAATAAATTCTTAACGAGAGGAAGGGTTCCATTTTTAGTCTTATTGTCTACAATCTAATTAAATGGAATTTATATGTTGGATAAGTGGAACTTGCAATCAAATTATAGTAAATTTAAGCCGACTTTATATTTAGTGGCATTCCATTAATTTCAACTTGGCATAAAAATATAAATATAATTTAGCGGACTTTATATAGGGGGATTCCATTAATTTCAACTTGTCACAAAAATATAAATATATAGAGATAGCATAAGTGATCAACGGAATTCAACAATATCATCCAAATTTAGAAAAATCGAAATACCAAAAAAGAGAAGATTGACTAAATGGGTTGTTCAACGAAAAGCATTGGAGATGTGGAACTAGCAGTGGTTGAAATCGGTTGTTCCAGGAAACGAATTGGATATGTGGGAGTAGGAGTGGCTGAAATTTCCTATTCCAGGAAAATCATTGGAGTTGTGCGAGTAGTAGTGGTTGAAATGGCCTATTCCAGGAAAAGAATTGGAGATGTGGGAGTAGCAGTGGATGAAATGGCCTGTTCCAGGAAAAATATTGGAGATGTGGGAGTAGAAGTGGCTGAGAACAATGTAAGCTAAAGGAGACAACAACATCCTTCAAAAATCTAAGATATGTTGTAATTTCCATATCTAGTTGTTGTTGTTGCAATTTTTTAATGCTTATGTTGGATGTATTTTGTAAATTTGTATGGCAAAAAATACAAATTTAATAATCGGACTATGTGAAGATGTTGTTCTAGGTAAAGTAGTTTCTCGATTGTGTATATTACCATGGAATGAAAGGCCACTTCTGACTATATTAAACCAAAAGTGGTTTAAATTCATGACTAAGGTTTTCACAACCGTCCAAATATTCAGTCCAATGCTCTGATATTCTCCCATATCAAAAGAACCTCAGGATGCTAGATGGAAAGCTCCTCCCTTGAGCCTTGCCCATGTGACCCTGTCCTATGGCCCAGGGATACTCCTCCAAGAACTTTATCTTTCAAGATTCTGGGGAATCGTGATGCAACTCCAACCTCTCGCCCTTCAAATTCCTGACTCCTGGAAACCCGATGATCCAGATCTATAGTATAGATTTTCCGCTGACCAACGATCATGATTTTTTCAGTGTTTGGATTTAATGATTTTGGGGAAGTCTTCTCCTTTGATTTCCTAGTGCCCAAATCTTCTATGGGTGTAAATCTCTGACACCTGTCACCCTGTATCCAACGGTCCAAAAATATTTCACGATTCTAAGGATTTCAATTCCTCGCTCTTCGCCACCCTTCTACGCCTAAGTATCGAAAGCTCGATGGCTTCCAGATCTTCACCACGTGTCCTCCACAATGGATGGTCTTGACTTCCTTCAAGATTTCATAATACTCAACTATGGGCATGATGTTATCCAACCTAAAAAACCAAAATGCGATGTCCCCCCTTGTGTGAAAGAAGTTAAATTCCGTGAACCTCCTGCAGATCTAACGACTGTCACTATATGCACTCAGATCTAATGACCATTCTCTGCGTCTTCTTCCAAAGGCTTCTCATGTTCCTCCTGGCACACTTTCGTTGCACTCAATGTCCTAAGCTTCCTCGAATGTGAAACAAGTTCACTCTGCACTTCACTAGCCTTCGAATGGCCATCATTCAACACCTTCACCTGAGTTTTGGCCTAGTGCACCCCTTGCACACATATTTTCCCTCCTTGCGCTTCAACTTCTAGGACCTCAAAGGTCTGTGTCCCTTCTGTCCCTCGAAGAGATGCAAGTGTCCTCCTAGCAACTCTTGCTCAAGCATACCTTGCTTAGCGAACATAGTGTTCAATAATGCTATGAGTGTCTTATCCTTGACACTTCCCTTATCTCAGAACTCAGAATAGAGTTCCTACTCATGTGCACTCTATGCACTTGCTCAATGCCCTCTTGGCAGAGCTTCACATAATTCTCACAATTTTGTCTTCTCTGTGCCTTCCGCTGCACAAAATTCACCTCCAAGGTGTTCAACAACCTTGAGCATTCTCCCCTTAAGTTAACGATTCCTTTGGCACACCCTCTTGACACATCTATGTCTGAGTTCTGTAGAACTCAAAAGTTCACTCTTGCACTGGCTTAAAGAATCCTTAATATTTTGTAATGTGACCTCTTGCATGAAGCCACAAAGAACCAGATTGAAACCAACAAACTCACAAATAGATAGGAAAATCTATCTATCACCTGCAGACGAAATCTAACATATATCTACAACGTTGACACATGAAAGATATATTCATTCATAAAAACACAAAGACTGAAGTGCAGGAAAAACTTCTCTTTTTATTAATAAGAATTCCTGTTACAATCTGAGTAAGCTCAGACTGCTACAGAGTCTCGTCTCTATGGTCTCTTCCTTTTATACATGCTAGTTCTAATGAATAGAGATTCAAAATATCTTTTTACAAAAGGCGGCTCCTTGAGCTCTTCCGTCCATCTCACCTGCTCTCATAAATTACATTTAATTACATTCAATGGCTATCTACTTCAAATCGGATCTAGATCTGAGCCTGCCAACCATTAAAGGTGACTCTAATTCTTGCCTGCTCAAAAGCACAACTTTGGCTCTCCCATCCTTACAAACATTAATTTTCATTTAATTACAATTTAAAATTTGAAAATCAAGAGGGTTGATGCCTCTCTTCTCCTTGAATGCGTGCTATAATGTGTTTCCTGGCCGGTGCATGCTGGGTGAGGTGATGCTCATGCATCACATTTAATGTAAATCACATTAATGTTGATGAGAGAAAATAGTAGCAGTGTCATTATTGTAGAAAATATTTTGAAATTGAGATTTAATATGGGTATATTTTGAAACTATGATTTAATGTGGGTATAAAGACTTTTTAGGAATTATGAAAAATTCTGTCAATCCATGATGTCTTAAGAATTATGCAATTCCTTTTTTCACTATAGAGAATGTGAGAGTTTGTCCTTATTTTGGGGCCATCTCTTAAACCCCCACTATGATGTGATTAATTCTACTTGCAAAATATATGACACATATCGAACAAATAAAAATCATCCCTACACCCTCTAATTTTTTTACAAGGAAATCAAACCTAGGAGTGAGATGAGTTGCACTTCCCCAAATATCGTATCTTCTCAAAGTGAAGTTCAAATACCCCAAAAATATTGTTTTCAAACACCTTAGCATGTCTTCCACAAAATAAACTTCCAAAAAGGCCATTATGTCTTCATATGGACAATATAAATTAATTAATGTGACCATTTCTTCCAACTCTTGAGAGAATGGATCAACACCTATACCTGAACCAAATATTATGGAGCTAAAAAGTACCCATTAAGTATTCACTAGATATTCCTACTAAGTCTACAAAAATAAATTTCAAATCACCTAACAACTTTTCCAAATCACTCTAGATCTTTGTCCCTTCGCTTGCTTCTTGATTCAAGATAACATCAAGCTTATGAAGCTCCAAAATTCTTCTAAGGAATTTTTTGTTTTAGGGGATACTGAAAAATCGCATGTTAACTAACATGGAAATCATGGAAACACCTCCTCTGGGGTTTAGCACGATCTAAGTGCCTAAGTAAGAGTTTTTATCCCAAGACAAATATCCCTTTTGTCTGTAGATTTTTTCTATATAATATTAGATTTCTCCTCTCCATAAGCTTATAACCTCCTTACCCCCTATCATACTTAGTCCTCCTTCAATCCAAAAATTTATAGGCCATGTGTAAATTTTATACACCCGAGATCCAACCAATTTTCCAAGCCACAATTTTGAGAACCCTCCTTACTTGAAAGTAAAGGATTTAAGTCCATATTCTACTAACCCAGTTCATTTTCAATATGTTTTTAGAGAGAAGTGTCCCCTTTATGTTGGATTATTTCCTCACATTATTATTTTCTCTTTTCCTTCTCAATAAGATGCTACCAAAATACCTTTTGGAATTTGAGATTCCATTCCCTTTTTGTACAAATATTTCTCTTTAAATTTAAAGCAAATTGTTTTAATTTTGAAAATTTTCTTATCCATTAAACCTTAGAGTTTTCCACCTCCAAATACATTCTCTCCCCCAACTAATTTCCCTAGTTATCCTTAGCATTCCTTTTGTCCACACTTATCTCATGCATCCCTTCGCTTTTTACACACATTTGTTTTTGAGAATTTTTGTATAAATTTGATAGCTACATAACCATACTTGTGACATCTAGCACAATATAATTACACAACCAAGTAGTGAATAATTTGATATTGAAGCCAATTCCCCCTACCGAGAATAATTTCCACGCACTCATTACACGACCAAGTAGTGAAGAACTTGATTCTTTTAATGGAACTATGATCAGACTCTATAAAGTATTGTAAAATACTGTGTTGCTTTCATTTTCTGGACCTCAACTTTACTCTCGCAATCATTTTTCACTATTTAATTTCCTTGATATACATGTATTGTTTTTACAAACAAAGTAAAAAGAGGGGATTTTTCTAAGAAAATAGTGTTTACATTGAAGATTGACTAATTTTTGGTTATATGATGCAAGTGAAAAGAATACATAAAGTAAGAATATGATGTAAATGAAATGAATACATAAAATAAGAAAAACATATGAGTTTGGAAATGAACCATATTGCAATTGGTATTAGTATTGTGTACATTTCCTTGATAAACATACTATGGTGGACTTCATGAATTTTAAATATTTTTTATGATTTGGTGCTATATTGGTTTTATAAACAATATAAAAAATCGTTGGATATGATACCAAAACCCACATGGAATGATATTTTATACACCATGTTTTATTAAGGATTGCAATGGGATATCATTGACATGGTTATATTGTTGAGAAAAGCATATATAATACAAGTATGAAGATTCGTGGTTACTTCGTGTACCACAAATATACCACCCAACACGTTGTGTATCCAACTTAAATTCAAGCTCACGTTTTGATACATGATACAGTGGAATTGACCCAATTTTGATCACATTAAGTATGGTAGGTGAATATTGACAGTAGATGTGTTGCAATGGATATTATACATAACACAATATTGCCACACGGAAATTGATTTCAATTCAATATTACCAACATTCATTTTCACATGAAACACCACCACTTGGAGAACTTATGGTTATTGAAATGGATTTTGATTTGGATCACAATCATTTCTTTGTAGTTTTGCTTGAATCCAGAGGTCTGCTCAAGATTTTCCCTCGTATTTGTATGGAGGACGAAGGCTTGTGTCCCTCAAACCTAGCGATGGCTTTGGTAATCCGTTGATGAGCTAGAAAATGGAACTAAATATCGACGCTTCACTTGCAAGGTAAGAACCTAGATACAAATGGATAACCATTCACAATGTTTGTGTGTTGGTTAGATTTTTTTTTTCAAAGCCATCTTTGTCACTCTGTTTGGCTGTTAGATTCATAATGAGGAAAACATCAGAAATATAAAGCATCGCCATGTAACTGTATAACAGTTAGGTGAAATTAACTAACCAACTAACTTATGATCATTGTTTTAACATCCCCCCCTAATCATAAGTTCGTTCTTGCCTGAAAAATTGCCACTACTTGACAATCACATGTGTCAAGTGAATATTCAAAAGGTTGGTTGAAGATGCTCTCTGAACTTTGAAAAGAAAATAGCAGAAGTTGATGTCTTATACTAAATTGGTGGTTTAAGGTTGACCGCAAACTCATCTGGTGGTTTCAGGATGACCACAAACCAATCTAGTGGTTTCGGGGTGACCACAAACCGAATGTCTAGCATAAGTTGATTTCTTCTACTAAATGGCATGGTTTAAGTTGACCATAAACTAACAAGAGCTCAAGGATAAAAAATATGAAAATGTAACAAGCAGAAATTCATGTCTTCTTCTCAATTGGTGGTTTTAAGCTGACTACAAGCCATATCAACAACAATATGTTAAGGAACAAGACTACATACCAGGAACTAGGTTGCATACTTGATCATCTATTCATAGGCTCTAAATCAAACTTGGAACTTGACTAAAATAGATTTCCACCCTGTCAGAGACAAGTGGTTCCAATTCCCTTGACCGTCATTCACAAGTATAGCCAAGAAGAGATCCACCATATGAAACTGTCTTCCAGTGGATTTTGAAGACTCGATCTTCAACTCAGAAGACTACATCAATTGGACCTCGATCATACCCTAAATCATCAAATACTTAAAAAAATTCATGTCCATCAACTGTATAAATATCTCCAATCAAGTACAACTGTACTTTTGTATAAATCCAACGATAAGATTGTTCCAATAAATTGGGTTCCAAACACCAACGCTAGTTACCTAACCATTCAAAATGAAGTTGTTTCTTCTTGTGATTTTGGCACCTTACTGAGGGGTGATTTGTCTTCCCACAAAGTCTGCATGGGTGAATATCAAAACAATTTGACTTATCATGGCCAAACCGATGATAGTGTTTGCACTGTATGGATTATTTATTTGACTTATTATCATGATCTGGAATAACACCATCATCAACAACAATATCCTGTACTTGTTCCTTACCAATATCCTCAAGCTCTGTCGTCTTATCATGATTCAAAAAACCTCCACTCACAAAGAAAATAGGTTTTCTATAATTAGGACTATGAAAAAGGTTGTTATCATCATTTTCATTTCCTAGTCCATATCGGTTTCGTTTAGATCGTAATTCTTCCCATGGTCGAACAATACATTTATCCGCAACTTTTTCTAACATAGGGACTTCATCTAACTGATCTTCATGTTTATGAATTTCATTACTAGTCAACTGAGTGTCTTCATTCTCATCCTTGATGTCATTAAAATCACATTCTTGGTGTCAAAGTAAACTTAACTCATCAGACAACAACTTGTTTTGATGTTTGAACATATCAATCTTCACGTGCATTACTTTTAAAGAAGTAATCATTGTGCTGAGAGTGCACTTGTTTATTGCAACTGTAGATTCTGTAGTTGAGTTAATTAATGTGTGCAATATTGTAAATATTTCTTCAATTCTTTCCATTTGTTTGTATCCTGTTGTGCATGCGAAGAGCAATCGTTCCTTGTATGAATGCTGCTAAAAAAATACAGAATCTGTATCATGTTGTGCATGCCAAGAGTAATTGTTCATTGAATGTTACCAAAAACCTACAGGATAACCACTGACTTAGATGCACTAAGATCCTATGAGACACCCCCTTATTCAATTTCATGTGGGTCAAAGAGGACTCCTTATAACTTCCAAAAAAAATCCTTATAACACCTTTACAAAAAAGTCTTCAAATAAATAACAAACCCTTATAACTCCAATTACAAACAATTAAGCAATTGTGCAATTGCAAGAATTCTTATAATGAGAGTATTCTTATAACTCCCTATGTTTCCTTCAAATACACCTTTTTTTTTTTTTTTTTAATAAACTTAATGACTTATCACTCCAAAAGTTTTTACGATATCTTGCAAACGATAACCGTCATAAAGAAATATTTGAATATTTTTTTATGAAAAGATTTATAGCTTATTTACATGCCACTTCTTCGAGAAAAATTAAAAGATGATAACATAAAAACATCATAAATATCCCGTAACTCTTCAACATTATAACTCTTCAGTAATAAGATCTCAATGCAATTCTTTTACTACTTTAAGATTTCACTTATTTTCTTACCATTATATTTTATTTCCTCTATTGGCTCTGACCATGAATATGCCATGCGAGCTTGACCCTTTACAAAAAAATCCTATGCACAATTGCTTCCTTAGAACTGATTACCACCAAACCCATTTTATTTCTCAGCAAGCCTTCTTAATGATCCCACCATAAAATAATTAGCAGAGCAGATAGCCACAGATCCATCATTCAATCAGATGGTGGAGCATCTTCAACAGAGCGTGCAGGTCGAGGGACATAGAGAGGTCGTACGCTCCTTCAAGAACGCGCATATAAAGAGGAATTCATTTGAAAGTGAGAAAATCGCAGGTCTTTACACTTCACGCAATTATGAAACCATACCCTGAGATATTCACTACAGTCAAGTGAGAAAATCCCAGGTTGCTTCTTTAAAATTTCAAGCTGAGAAAATCGCAGGTTGTCGAGAGCATGTAGATCAACCAATCATTAAATGGAACAGATCACACAAAATTTATGTACCGAGTAATAAAGTCAGATTGCATGAATTATGTTGCAAAGAAAAAACTCAAAATCCAAATTTACAACCATAAACTTCTCCTTCTCCTTCATCCATTCCCATATCATAATTTTGTTGTACAAGATTAATAGAGAAATACATGTTTCCTTTGGAAAATTAAACACAAAGATATGAGAATTATATACTCAAGAAAGGGAATAATGAAAAACATAAATTGGCTGTAATATCATTCAATTTCCATTCAAACCATTTTTCTCCAAATTTCCATGATTACAATGCATTGTTAATTTACCGCCTCTTTTCTTTGTGCTTGATCTCTCTTTACTCTTTTTCAGAGGAATATTATCTCTTCCTCTCTTTGCTCTTCTTCAATGGAATATTATCTCTTCTTTTCAATCACAACCCCTTCCTCTCTTTTCTCTTCTTCAATGGAATATTAGCTCTTATTTTCAATCACAACCCTTTAAATCATGAATGATCAAGGTCACTAGATCATATGTCTTCTCTGATACCATTGTTAGATTCATAATGAAGAAAATAACAGAAATATAAAGCAAATAATAGAAGCAATCAAGAAATCATGATGAACGGAGATAACTAAACAATGGCAGAAAAGGCATACTCTAATTCATCAATGCTTCTGTAAATAATCATGTACATAGATGTACATATATAATACAAAATACCATAGCTGTCATGTAACTCTATAACAATTAGGTTAACTTAACTAACCAACTAACTTATGATTAGTGTTTTAACAGCTTGTTCCCATTCTCATATGGTTTTATTTGCAATATTTGAGAACCATGCTATGAGAAGAACTTCACTTGGTATTTCACATGTCATCGCGAGACGCTATCACCATAAACCTATCTCCTTGAACTCGTTTCCATTATCGTAATAGTTATGAGTGGTATGTGAATGAAGCTATGAATAGAATATATGTTCAACCTCTTGTATGGCCTCAAGGCTGTATAAGGTATGCTATATTAAAAATATATATTTATAGATTGTAAATGATTATAGATATATGGATATATGTTCGACACTGTATTGTTAATATATGAACAAAAGGAGAGGATGTCTCAAATCGTTTAACTCTATAATTGTAGCTTGAGACATTCAAAATGATGTTGGGTTTTTTCTCAAAAGTATAAATGGCTAGAATGAATTGGAAAACATTGCATACACTTGGATATGAGATTAATACGTTACTTGATATCTACTATGCCTGATACAAATATCATGCCTCTATTACATGTTGCACACATTGTTAAAGAATGTTGAGTTTGTCTCTCGTTATCATTCTAATTTCGTTGGTGGGTCTTGTTCATGACATACATGCAACCTATCAGTGAGATAACATTTATGTTTCTTCTGGTTACATGATAGACATGCAACCTTTAAGCAGTGGATAACAATTATGTTTTTGTGGTTATATATATGAAGAGAGTTGCAACTATTAAATTTCAATGAATTTAGTTCTAAATGGGTCTCTATTTTTACTTGAGTTTTCATTCCAAAACTAATATTGAAATATTTGAATTTATTTACAATTTGTATTTCTAAGGGATATGTATATTTGGATTATGGAAGAAATGTTAAAAATGTTATGAACAATGCAAGTAAAAACATAGTTTATAGAATTATTATTATTATTATTATTATTATTATATATATATATATATATATGAAAATTTGTATGAATATGATGGTTGTGCTATATGTTAAATTGGGTAATTTGTTGCATATTTCTACATGATGTTAAGAATATACATGAGAATCATGGATGATTTTAAGGATGGAAATTTATATTAAATGTAAAAACATGGGCCAATATTACTAGCCCTTAATATGCAAAATGTAAAATGTTTGGAAATATATTTGTAAAAATATTCAAATTTCTAAGGATTTTATATATTTTCTATAAAATTTTGCCAATTTGTATGGTAAAACAATTTTATTCTATCGAATTTGGGCGAACAATTTTTAGAAAAAATGGAAATTGGTGAATCATTTTTGGGAAAAACCATGGAAAATTAGCCCATTTGTGAAATTTAGCCCCTAAAATCATCTATGATGAAAATTGTCAGAGTTTGTCAAATATTATGGATAAGGGAAGCCTCTTCCCGAGTTTTCATGAAGTTGAAAAATAAACGATGGTCTTTCCATGTGACCACGCATTGATAGTTAGTTAATATTTTTGTTTGATAATGAATATTGGAAGATATCAACCATTCTAATAGAAAGCATTATAAAGACTCAAGCCTAAAAAAGAAACAAAGGTCTTTTTCCACACTCGTTATCATATTCTTCAAGAAAATTTTGATTTTTAAAATTCATTTTTATGAGTGCACTAAGAATTACTAGGGTATAACAATTATATTGATAGCAAGAGTTATCTTTTAAGTGAGAAAATGGGAGGTCAATCTTTTTATTTGCATAAGGTGTATCTTACTCCTTGGTCATTGAAGAAAAAGTCGTTATTGTTTCGACCATTATCTTTTCTAATCTGTATTTGGTTGCAGATATTAATACCAACATCCAAAAGCATTCATAGAAGCCTCTTATAGCTTTTTGAGTCTAAAATATTTTATTTTTCATTTACATATAAGCCAAATAGTCTCTTAAACGCTAGTTGTTTATGCAAGAATATGTTTCTAGTCCATAATTTCATAGAATTCTGAGAAGATTTAAGAGTGTCATTCTAACGTAGTGATGAAGAAATTTTGAATAAAGAAGACTGGTTTTTTTCTTATTCATAGTTCTTTGCTTCAATTTATTTTTCTCTTCTTTCATTTGGATGTCATTCTCTGTCATTGTATACATCATATTTTATATTTTTATTATACAAATCTCGATTTATGTTCTTACTTAAAATTTTATCTGTTGGTGCTTTTGTTTATTTTAGATCTTGTTATTAATGAAATAATTTAATAAATATTTTAGTGGAAAGAGAATATAGTTCATGTGTTTTCTATGTTATTAGTACACATGTGTATCATGTCATGTTTGTTATCTTTTTATAATTATATTATATACATACTCTAGTTTTCTGTTATCTTTCTGAACATAGTAACTTTTCAATCTAACGAACATAATAACGTTGCAATGTGATGGACATAAATTGATGTCATAAAGTTATGAACATAGGCATGTCTTCATAACATAAACATACATTGCACTCCATTGTACATCATCCTATCAGTGAAATGTGATGAACATTTCCTCATGTTGCAATGTGACGCACTTATTCTAACGTTGCAATGTGAAAAACAATTCTAAACATCTCAATGTGTAGAAAAAATTAACTCTTCAATCTCCCAAACATATTAACGTCAAAATGTGATGAACATATAACGTTGCAATCTGATGAATATATTAAAGTCTCAATGCGATGAACATAGTAACATTGCAATCTACCAAACATAGTAATGTCGCAATGTAAGGAACATAGGCATGTCCTCACTATGTGGATATTAGAGTCACAATGCAACAGACAAAAATAGAGGTTGCAATGTGTCCCACATAGCCCCATCATTGCAATATGATGAACATTTTCTTGGATTGCAATGTGATGTACATATCCTCATGTCACAATGTGACAAACACTTCCAAATTTCACAATGTGATGAAGATATACAAGCATCATAATGCGACAAAGATTTCTAAATGTTGCAATGTGTGGAACATATATGGATTTGGATAGTCAGGTCGTTGCATTGTGTCGCACATCATCTTATCATAAAAATGCGATGAAAATTTCCTAATTTTGCATTGTGACGCACTTATTGCAATGTTGCAATGTGAAAAAAAAATCCAAATGTCGCAGTGTGTTGAACATAGTAACGTTGAAATCTACCAAACATAGTAAAGTCGCACTGTGACGAACAAATAACATTGCAATGTGATGAAAATATAGTGTTTCAATATGACAAACATAGTAACGTCACAATGTTATGAACATAGTAACATTGCAATCTATGAAACAAAGTAACGTCTTAATATGACGAAAATAAACATGTCGTCGCAATGTGGATAGTAGTGTTGCAATAAGAAAAACATAAGTACACGTCACAATCTGAAATACATAAATAGATGTTGCAATGTGTCCCACATCACCCTGTCGTTGCAATATGGATAATATTTCCTCACGTTGCAATGTGACGCACATATCCTGACATCGCAATGTGACAAACACTTTCAAACATCACAATGTGTCGAACATGGTAAAATTGCTATGTACCAAACATCGTAATGTCTCAATGTGATGAACACATATGGACATTGCAATGTGACAAACATTTCCAAACATCGTAATGTGTCGAAATTAGTAATGTTTCCATCTACCATGCATAGTAACATCACAATGTGATGAACATATACATATGCTCCAATGTGATAGGCATTTCCAAACATCATAATATGTCGAACATAGTAACAATGTAATCTACCAAACATAGTAACACCGCAATGCAATGAATATATATGGATGTCACATTGTGAAGAACATATACGCACGTCACAATGTGACGAACAATTACAAACATCGCAATCAGATGAACATAAATTGGCTTTGTAATTGGACAAATGCAATGCGATACACATTTACAAATGTCACAATGGGATAAACACAACCTATTGTCGCAATTTTATGTACACAAACTAATGTGTCGATGAGAATTTTTTTTTTCGATGTCGCAATGTGATGAACATAACCCACTATCGAGCTATGAAAAAATTATTCCATTGCCATATTTTGAGAAACATAAACCTTCTTCGTAATTTGATGACCATAACCTTATGATCTCAAGTGACAAAAAAAAGCTAATGTCACATTGTGATGAACAAAATCTTATGTCAACATGTGATGAACAAAAGATGATTTCACAATGTGATGAAGGAAAACTCATGTTGGAATTTGACAAACAAAACATGATGTCGCAATTTGAAATAGAAAATTTGATCAACATTGCAATGCAATAGTGTCATAATAAACTACTGTGAACATAATCAACATGGCCCACCATAATGAGATCCACATGGTCAATGAAGGTCAGCCATGGGCATGTTCAATGATAATAAACTCTGATCAACCATAGTAAACCATGGTCATGGTCAACCTAACTCAACCATGATGAAGGACAACCAGGGTCAACCATAGCCAACCTTTCCTTCCCAAAGTCAACCAAGGTCTACCAAAGTAAACCATAGTCATGGTCATCCATACTCAACCATAGTCATTTTCAATTAAGGTATTATTCTATTAATACTTAATAAATATATTATTAATGTATTACTACTTTAGTAATGTATTTTTAAAAAATATTTGAATTTATTAATTAATTAAATTAATACATTACAATATACATCAGTTTCATTCATAAAATGGCTTACGAGTTTAAAGAAAAATCTTGACTAACGAAAAGTCGTAAACCACCGCAAGATTGGAAACTACGTATTATATCCAGATCTTGGATAGAAGTATTGAAAGAGATGAGTTCAATGAAAGGAACGTTACCCAACCATAAAACCGTAAAAAAGTTATTACAAAGAGAGACTTAATACAACTGACATTTTATACTTCCTTTCTACAGTTAAATTCAAACATTATAGTTCGCGAGCTTACCCAGTAATAGAGGAAGTTAGGAAGACACGTAACATTGTGCTTGCCTTACGCAGAGCATGAACAACCTTCTCATCGATAGTTATATGCAGAGTGGCTCTTCGGATTTTGCTATTCTGGGGAATCGCAATGCAACTCCAACCTATCACCCTTCAAATTCCTAACTACTGGAAACCCGATGACCCAGATCTACGACCCAAATCTTTCGATGACCAACGATCACGATTTTGTCAGTGTTTTCCTTTCGAGATTTTTGGGAAGTCTTCCCCTCTGATTTCCTGGTGCCAAAATCTTCTATTGGTGTAGATCTATGACACCGATCAACCTAGATCCAACGGTCTAGAATGATTTTGCGATTCCAGTGATTTCGAGTCCTCACTCTTCGCCACCTTTCTACGCCTAAGTCTCGAAACCCCGATGACTTCCGGATCTTCACCACGTGTCCTCCACAATGGATGGTCCTGAATTATTTTAGGATTTCATAATCCTCAACTTTGGGCATGATGTTCGCGAACCCTGAATACCAAAATGTGAAGTCCCGCCTTGTGTGAAAGAAGTTAAATTCCACGCACCTCCTATATATCTGACGACTGTCACTATTTGCACTCAGATCCGATGACTCAAAACCATTCTCTCTGATTCTTCCCTTCCCATGTCTAGACATTGATCTCACCGGTCCATATCTTCTCCTCTATAGCTTATCTGATGGCTACCAACGCTCCTCCTTCTGAGCTTGTGTTTCTCTTAGACTTAGAATATTTCTAAGCATCGAATGTCCCATCTTTCGGTTGTTCTCCTGTGAGCCATGTAAACCTTGGGTCTTTCTTATGTTCTAGAAATGCTATCCCTTTTGAGATTTGTCAACTTTTCTCTCTTTATAGGCGCTTGGCCTTTCTCCACGTCTTCTTCTGAAGAATTCTCATGTTCTTCTTGGCACACTTTCACTACACTTGATGTCCTAAGCTTCCTCGAACATGAAACAAGTTCACTATGTGCTTTCTCCTTGCACTTCACTAGCCTTCAGATGGTCGTCATTAAACACCTTCAACTAAGTTTTGGCCTGGTGCACCCCTTGCACACGACTTTTCCCTCCTTGAGATTCAACTGCTCGAACCTCAAAGATCTATGCCCCTTCTGTCCCTCAAAGAGATGCAAGTGTCCTCTTGGCAACTCCTGCTCAAGCATACCTTGGTTAGCCAACAGAGTGTTCAGTAATGTTGTGAGTGTCTTCTCCTTGACATGTCCCTTATCTCAGAACTTGGAATAGAGTTCCTACTCACGTGCACTCTATGAAATTGCTTAATTCCCTCTTGGTAGAGCTTCACATAATTCTCACAATTTTGTCTTCTCTGTGCCTTCCGCTACACATCCTTCACCTCCAAGGTATTCAGAAACCTTGATGATTCTCCCCTTAAGTTAGTGATTCCTTTGGTACGCCCTCCTGACACATCTCTGTCTGAGTTCCACAGAACTTAGAAGTTCACTGTTGCACTGGTTTAAAGAACCCTTAGTATATTGTAATGTGATCTCTTGCATGAAGCCACAAAGAACCATATTGAAACAAAAAAACTCACAAATAGATAGGAAAATCTATCTATGACCTGCATACGAAATCTAACATATATCTACAATGTTGACACATGAAAGAGATATTCATTCATAAACGCACAAAGACTCAAGTGCAGGAAAAACTTCTCTTTGTATTAATAAGAATGCCTACTACAATCTGGGTAAGCTCGGACTGCTACAGAGTTTTGACTCTCTGGTCTCTTTCTTTTATACATGCTAGTTCTGATGAATACAGACATAACAGATTTTTTTACAAAAGGGGGCTCCTCAAGCTCTTCCCTCCATATCACCTACCCTCATAAATTACATTGAATTAAATTCAATGGCTATCTACTCCGAATCGGATCTAGATGTCAGCCTGTCAACCATTAAAGGCGACTCTAATTCTTCCCTGCTCAAAAGCACAACTTTGGCTCTCCCATCCTTACAAACATTAATTTTCATTTAATTACAATTTTAAATTTGAAAATTGAGAGGTTTGATGCCTCTCTTCTCCTTGAATGCGCGTTGTGATGTGCTTCTTGGTCGGTGCATGTTGGCTGAAGTGATGCTCTTGCACCACATGTAACGTAAATCACATTAATGTTGATGAGAGAAAATATTAGCAGTGTCATTATTGTAACAAATTTTTTGAAATTGAGATTTAATATGGGTATATTTTGAAACTATGATTTAATCTAGGTATAATGACATTTTAGGAATTATGACAAATTTTGTCAATCCATGACATCTTAAGAATTATGCAATTCCCTGTTTCAGTATAGAGCATGTGAGAGTTTGTTGTTATTTTGGGGCCATGTCTTAAACCCCCACTATGATGTGATTAAGTCTACTTGTGAAATATATGACACATATCGAACAAATAACAATCATCCCTACATCCTCTAATTTTTTTACAAGGAAATCAAACCTAGGAGTGAGATGAGTTGCACTTCCCCAAATATCATATCTTCTCAAAGTGAAGTTCAAATACCCTCAAGATATTGTTTTCAAACACCTTAGCATGTCTTCCACAAAATAACCTTCCCAATAGGCTTATGAAGCTAAAAAATTCTTTTAAGGTATTTTTTATTTTATGGGATACTGAAAACTCGCATGTTAACTAACATGCAAATCATGGAAACACCTCCTCTGGGGTTTAGCACGATCTAAGTGCCTAAGTAAGAGTTTTTATCCCAAGACAAATCTCCCTTTTGTCTATAGATTTTTTCTGTATAAAATTAGATTTCTCCTCTCCATAATCTTATAACCTCCTCACCCCCTATCATACTTAGTCCTCCTTCAATCCCATAGTTTATAGGCCATGTGGAAATTTTATACACCCCGAGATCTGGCCAATTTTCCAAGCGACAATTTTGAGAACCCTCCTTACTTGAAAGTAAAAGAATTGAGTCCATATTCTTCTAACCCAGTTCATTTGCAATATGTTTGTAGAGAGAAGTGTCCTATTTAGGTTCCATTATTTTATCACATTATTATTTTCTCTTTTTCTTCTCTAGAAGATGCTACCAAACTACCTTTTGGAATTTGAGATTCCATTCCCTTTTTGTACAAATATTTCTCTTTAAATTTAAAGAAAATTGTTTTAATTTTGGAATTTTCCTTATCCATTAAACCTTAGAGTGTTCCACCTCCAAATACATTCTCTCTCCCAACTAATTTCCCTAGTTATCCTTAGAATTCCTTTTGTCCGCACTTATCTCATGAATCCCTTCGATTTTTACCAACATTTGCTTTTGATAATTTTCATATAAATTTGATAGCTACATAACCATACTTGTGACATATATCACACTAGAATTACACACCCAAGTAGTGAAGAACTTGATATTGAAACCAATTCTCCCTACCGAGAATAATTTCCAAGAACTAATTGCATAGCCAAGTAGTGAAGACCTTGATTCTTTTAATGGAACTATGGTCACATTCTATAAAGTATTGTAAAATACCATGTTGCTTTAATTTCCTTGACCTCAACTTTACTCTTGCAAGCATTTTTCACTATTTAATTTCCTTGATATACATGTATTTTTTTTACAAACAAAGCAAAAAGAGGGGCTTTTTCTAAGAAAATAGTGTTTACATTGAAGATTGACTAATTTTTGGTTATATGATGCAAGTGAGAAGAATACATAAAGTAAGAATATGATGTAAATGAAATTAATACATAAAATAAGAAAAACATATGAGTTTGGAAATGAACCATATTGCAATTGGTATTAGTATTATGTACATTTACTCGATAAACATACTGTGGTGGACTTCATGAATTCTAAAGATTTTTTATGATTTGGTGCTATATTGGTTTTATAAAAAATATAAAAAATCGTTGGATATGATACCAAAACCCACATGGAATGATATGTTATACACCATGTTTTATTAAGGATTGCAATGGTATATCGTTGACATGGTTATATTGTTGAGAAAAGCATATATATTACAAGTATGAAGATTTGTGGTTACTTCGTGTACCACAAATATACCACCAAACACGTTGTGTATCCAACTTAAATTTGAGCTTGCGTTTTGATACATGATACAGTGGAATCGACCCAACACTGATCACATTAAGTATGGTAGGTGAATATTGATGGTAGATGTGTTGCAATGGAGATTATACATAACACAATATTGCCACATGGAAATTGATTTCAATTCAATATTACCAACAATCATTTTCACATGCAACACCACCGCTTGGTGAACTTATGGTAATTGAAATGGATTTTGATTTGGATCACAATCATTTCTTTGTGGTTTTGTTCGGATCCAGAGCTCTACTCAATATTTTCCCTTGCATTTGTATGGAGGACGAAGGCTTGTGTCCCTCAAACCTCGTGATGCCTTTTGTAATCCGTCAATGAGCTAGAAACTAGAACTAAATATCGACACTTCACTTGCAATGTAAGAACCTAGATATAGATGGATAATCATTCACACTGTTTGTGTGTTGGTTTGATTTTTTTTTTCAAATCCATCTTTGTCACTCTGTTTGGCTGTTAGATTCATAATGAAGAAAAAAACAAAAATATAAAGCAAATAATACAAGCAATAAATAAATCATGATGAACGGAGATAACTAAACAATGGCAGAAAAGGCATACTCTAATTCATCAATGCTTCTGTAAATAATCATGTACATAGATGTACATATATAATACAAAATACCATAACTTCCATGTAACTATATAACAGTTAGGTTAAATTAACTAACCAACTAACATATGATTAGTGTTTTAACATCCCCCTTAATCATAAGTTCGTTCTTTCCTGAAAAACTGCCACTACTTGACAACCACATGTGTCAAGCGAATATTCAGAAGGCTGGATGAATATGCTCTCTAAACTTTGAAAAGAAAATAGCAGAATTTGATGTATTCTACTAAATTGGTGGTTTAAGGTTGACCAAAAACTCATCTGGTGGTTTTAGGATGACCACAAACCAATCTGGTGGTTTCGGGATGACCAGAAACCGAATGTCTAGCAGAAGCTGATTTCTTCTACTAAATGGCATGTTTTAAGTTGACCATAAACTAACAAGACTTCAAGGCTCAAAAATATGAAAATGTAACAAGTATAAATTCATGTCTTCTTCTCAATTGGTGGTTTTAAGCTGACCACAAACCATATCAACAACAATATGTTCAGGAACAAGACTGCATACTAGGACCTAGGTTGCATACTTGATCTTCTGTTTATAGTCTCTAAATCAAACTTGGAACCTGAATTCCTATGGAGTCTAAATACTTGAGCTTCAACTCATAAGATTACATCAAATGGGCCCCAATCATACCCTAAATAATCAAATATTGAAAAAAATTCATGTCCATCAACTGTAGAAATATCTCCAATCAAGTACAACTGTACTTGTGTATAAATCTGGTGATAAGACTGTTCCAATAAATACGACGATAAGACTGCTCCATCACAGTTGAGGGTAGTGGAATATGGACACACAAGGTAGGATTGGATGAGGAGAGGACCAGAATTGTGGAAGAACATGAATGGAATGATTTTGTGGAGTACTGGAATGATGAAATGAGACGCCAACGGAAATGGCGTGTCCCCTCTCGAGAAAGGAGTGCAATGAAAGTCTTCACGGGGTATAATCAAAGGAGGCTAAAATAGAAAGTAGAACTTACAGAGAAAAATACACATGACGAGGTTGTAAATGAGCACTCCACTATTAGGGTGGCGCAAAACGGGCCTATATACAGATATTCATACCTGGGTTTAAGGGTTGAGAGAGATCCATATTATATCTCAAATGACATTTGATAAAATGATTTAATTTTGGTGACCACGATTTTCATAGCAATTTCAGCATTTTTAAAATAGCATACTTTTGTTCTTCAAAACAAGATTTTAATTTTAAAATAACATATTTTTGTTCTTCAAAACTCAGGATTTTTATGGCTCAATTAAAATTTGATTTTTATGAGAAAATAGTTTTGAAAAAATAAAATAAATATGGGTGAAATCACGAAGGTGGGTTACACTTTCGTGACAATCGGGTCTCCAAATTTTCCAAAAACCACTTTTCGGCTGAACTAAATAATTTTTTCGGCCGAAAGATATTATTTTCGGCCGAACTATTGTTCGGCCAAAAATATAAACGTTAAATCGAACGGAGCCATAACCGGGCCCTCAATTTGCGTGTAGAAATTTGGTCGGCTGGATAATTTTTTTCCGGCAATGTTTTTTCGGCCGAACTATTGTTCGGCCGAAAGATTGTTCGACCGAACAATGTTTCGGCCGAAAAATAGTTCGGCCGAAAAATAGTTCGGCCGAAAGATGTTCTATATAATTGCCACACATCGATTTGTGACGTTTAGAAACTTCTTTTCTTGTCGAGAGATCTGTGGGAGGGTCGAGAGCTCTGTAGTAGTTTCGCCGAGGGTCGAGAGCTCTGTCGAGGTAGCCGAGGGTTGAGAGCTCTGTAGGGTCGAGAGCTCTAGTTTCACCGAGGGTCGAGAGCTCTGTCGAGAGCTCTGTAGGGTCGCCGAGGGTCGAGAGCTCTGTAGCAATTTCGCCGAGGGTAGCAATTTCGTCGAGAGTTCACGGGAGCAGTTTTGAGAGGTCGCGGGAACAGTTTTGAGTGGTCACCGAGGTCGTTTTGAGCGGTCACCGAGGTAATTCTATGTAATCCTTTGTAATTCTATGTAATTCTATGTAATTCTATGTAATCCTTTGTAATTCTATGTAATTCTATGTAATTCTATGTAATTCTATGTAATTCTATGTAATCCTTTGTAATTCTATATGACTCCACTATGTGTAATATTTCAACGAACAGTCACCTTAACTTCAGCTTGCGTGTATTGGCCAAGATCCATTGCGTCGGCATATCTTTTTATAAATAATAATAAAAAAAAACTAACTGTAGTTTATTGTTTGGACCAAGAGATCTCTCAGTCCACTTGTATGAGTCCACTTGTATGAAAATTGTGGAGAATACAATTTTGAGCAGTCCAGTGTCCCACCATCCACGAGTGATCACCTTTGTCGAGAGGAATTTTCAGTAGCAGTGCATCAATGGATTTCTTGATTCCTATTCAAGATAACGCCAACTTAAATAATAAATCTTTATTTTAGGCAGGCATATCAACTATTCGAGCGCACAAACTGTCAACCAGGATAAAATACAATGGATGGGAAGCATGTGATTGTCTGCTTCGCATCATTTTATTGCCTTTTAGAACTTCTACGAACTCGAATGGGACACGTAGAATCAATATATTGGATCCATTTT